>PVJA010016898.1:0-42611 GCA_004027025.1 Myocastor coypus | reverse complement strand
ATGGAGGCAGAGTTTTTAAGTAGCTGTCAAAAGCCTGTCGCCACTTCACATTTGGCTTAAGCTTGTGAACTTTAAACAAGTCATCTGTAACAGAAAAACCAAATCAAATGTTACATTAGTCAGGTCTTCAACTCCAAGATTGAATTAAGCTAGAAATTTCAGATTAATGTTATTAATAACATTAGATAAACATTTCTTTGAAGTTTGTCTTTTTTTGGTGGTTGAATGTACCAAAATTATATACCTTGGTCTCTGATTTACAACACTTTGACTTTTGATTTTTCATCTTATGAGTGAGGAAGATATGTTCTATAGAAACTCAACTTCACACTCTGTGTTTGGAACTTTGCTCACTGTAGCAACATACAGCATGGCCACCTCTCACAGTGCTAGGTAGCTGCAGTGAGCAGCAGCCAGGCAATGATGAAGGGAAACAACTAAAGCAGCGTCAGCAGGGCATTGGGTTGCTAGCTGTGATGATCACATAGCTGGGGCATTAGATGTACTTTCAGCTTGCGTGGGTTGATCAGCACCCAGTGTAAGTCAACAAGCATCTATGTGTTTTTCTAAAAAATGAAACAGGCCAGGAGTGAAAGCACATGCCTGGAATCCCAGCACTCGGGAGGCAGAGGCATGAGCACTTCTATAAGTTTGAGGCCAGCCTGAACTGCATAGTGAAACTTAGTCTCAGAAAGATGAGAGAGACAGAGAGAGAGAGAGAGAGAGAGAGAGAGAGAGAGAGAGAGAGGTAACAGACACTTATGTTACACATTCCTCTTTCATCTATGAAGACATACAAAGTATAATACAAAAATACTGACTGACTCAGTTGAGATATTTTCCTAACTTGTTATATTGCTAAGTTTAGTTTACTGTAGTAATTTTTCACCCGCAGGCAAATTCAGTGTCATTGCATCAGAATGGAATAATATTTCTTTCATTTAAACATACAGGATGTTATTTTTTGTGCTGAAAGATCAAGGCAAAGAGACTTCATCTGAGAACAAATGCTAAGCCTCTAATTGCCAGGCAATGCTAGGCAAGCCATATATTTTGGACTCTGCATAACTAACTGCCTCACCCTTTGTATAGCCATGTCATCTTCCTACTTTATTTCTTTGATTTCTGTATTCCACCGTTTTTGGGGAGTATACAGTACTTAGGATGGAACCCAGGGTCTTCAAAGTGAGCTACATCTCAAGCCCTTTTTTTATTTTGAGAGAAGATCTTGCTAAGACATTAAGTTGCCCAGGCAGGGCTTGAACTTGAGAGCCTCCTATTTCTGCCTCCCAGACTGCTGGGTTTACAGACATGCACCACATCCAGCTTGTATTTTGATCCTAACTTTGTGTCACCCAAATATAAGTTGTTAGTTATTGGATGATTGTAATAGCATGCATAGGTGGGTTCTTTAAAATTATGTAGAGCTAAACACCTGACTTTTTAAAAATATATAATAAATGATATTAAAATAGGTACGTTTAATATGATGTAGAAATGAAAAGTGCAACAAAATTAATGGTGTATATAGATGAACTGTGAAGCTATGTAATAATTCTTAACTTCTTAAGGTAGAAAAATGAGAAATATTCCTTTTTTTCCCCAGAACCAGGGATTGAATTCAGGCCCTTGTATTTGCTTGCCAGGCAGGTGCTTATTCAAGTGAGCTATCGCCCCAGCCCCAGAAAAATATTTTTCTAATTCCTATGCCATTGTTTTTTTCCTTTTTAATTAATTTAATTTAATTTTTTTTCGGTATTAGGGATTAAACTCAGGACCTTGTGCTTGCCAGGCAAGTGCTATTCTAGTGAGCTATCTCCCCAGCCATTTGAATTTTATTTTGAACAGTAAAAACAAAAGCAAAAATAGCAGAAACAAAGACAGAAACAGAGTAATGTATAATAATATGTAAGTGACAGGTTTTCAAAACAAAAAAAAGCTAGTTATCAATGGTTGTTATATTTATCTTTATCATCAAATCTGTTGCTCATATTAACATATATTTACATATGAATGGATAAGTATTTGCATATTACTTTGCTTTCAAGAAACCTTAATTTTAAAACGTATTTTAAAGAAAGCATAATAATAATAACTGATAAGACATTGACAATGGTACACGTTTAGAAGACCAAGATGAGAGATACTTGAGCATGGTTTTTGTATTATACATTGCTGTCCTCAATGTAGTTGCTTTCATCGCAGATATCAGCATACAGAGATAGGAAAAACAGAAGTGGGGAAAAAGATGCAATTATATATTACAAGGATGGTTGAGAGGACTGTACTAATAGTTTCACCTTGACTAAACACTCCATCACCATGCCCATCTATAGAACTAAAGATATTTACCATAAATATGCAGGCATTCTTTATCTTATCAGACTTAAATTTAATTATTTTAATACTCTACATACATCATATATACCATATAACGACTTCCAAAACATCTCATTTTTTTCTTTCCAAGTACAAGAAAATGCTTCTAATATAATGCAAAATTTATAGCAGACACCAGCATGAACCTTCCACATATACTATAAATATAAAAGATAATATAAACTGATCCTTTATTTTGTTTCCTCATGTTTTATTACTTATCTTTTTAAATCAAATGCTTTACTTCTAGAAATAAAACCCCATGCACAATTTTTCTCAAAATAGGCATTCTTGGCAATTCTGAATTACTTTAGTTAAGAGAAGCAATTATACATTTTCTCCTTTTGCTGCTATTATACATTATTCACTCCTGCTGAAAAGAATTTAAATGAATTTACAGAGCCATAAAATATAGGTCTTTTGTTCTTTTGGTATGGGTTAGAAAGCACAAAGAAAATAAAGATCCAAAGAGATTTCTGATTCATTGCAGCATGTGGGTCCTTTACAAACCATTCATATCCCAACAGAAAGAAATGAGACACCATAGAAATAGGCCATTATACTTTGTCATTATGTGGAGGCTGGTGGGAATTAGGATTTTGAAACTGACAAACATAAGTACAGGAGAAGTTCTTAGATATAAATAGATTAGCTAATCAGACTCAGTAATACTCTTAGTATTCTAACAGTGACAAGTGCAGTGATTCTGCCCAGGAGCTGCTTTAGTCTGTTTATTTCTTACCAGATTATTTGGAATGAGGGTCAGAGGACAGAATAAAATTTACCATAATCTAGATAGATGGTAGAGAGCTCTTAGGTTGATACAGTTAGTTACGCACTAGCTCTGTAGCTCAGAAAAAAAGATTTTCACACCATTAGATATCTATTCACACAAGTTTCTAGGATGGTACAATGAAGAGGTCATAGGCAATTACCTGATTCACATTTGAAAGAAAATGCAATGAGAATTTAAGAGTAAAATGACACTTCTTTTTATAACAACAACCAAGCATTTGTGTGTTTTTTTAATTTTAAAGAAAAAACACAAAATTTCACAACAAATAGGAAGGTAACAATGGTCAATACACTGCATATTGTTATCTTTAAATGAGTTACTCAGAGTACAAGATATTGCCATTTAATTGTCTCAGTGATATTAGCACAAAGGTTTTCTTTTTTTATGTATTTAGTTGTTGCAGGGTCTCACTACACAGACTGGACTCATAAAGATCCTCCTGCTTTCAGCCTTGCCAGCGATGAGATTAGACATATGCCACCGTGCCAATACTGTGGCCGGTTCAGCCTGCCCTGGGGGTGGGGCTGGTTCATCGTGTGGTGCTGGGGATGGAACCGTGATCCCTGAACTTGATTGACTAAGTAGACGGTTGAGCCCACTGAGCTATCTCACCAGCCCCCTTTCTTTTCAATAAACTAAGAGAAATTAGTAATACAACTATCCTAACTATTACATCTGTCTGTCTGTCTTTTTGCTTTTCCTTTCTTTCTTTACTTCATTCTTCTACCCCAGTGTCTCTTTCCTTTTGAAGTTTCCCACAAAATGATACTTCTAACACTTCAAAAGCTATTGACATTTTGTCTTTAAGTTCAGTTCTCATCATTTCTCTCTTCAAAGAGAAGGCAGACCCACACCAGAGTCCAAGCTCAGTGATCTCCTTAGCTGAGAGAGCTTGCATAGGTCACTTTCTCTGTCTCAGTCTCCTTGTCATCTGTAAAATGAGATAAATCGTAACTGCCTTCCCACAGGACATTTTTGAGGAACTGCATCACACAGGAAGAAAACCAACAAGCTAGTGTGAGCTGTTACATTACATAATGATTTATACCCATCAAATTATTCTCCTTATAAGTCTCCTTCAGACAAGTCTTCCTTTCTTCCACCTGACCATGACTATTTTACTATAGAAGTGGACTTTACTTTTTACATAAGTCCGTAGTTCTTATTTTTTTAAAAAAATGTGAGTTAGGGGCTGGGGAGATACCTTGGCAGAATAAGTGCTCCCCTGGCAAGAGAAAAGTCCTGAGTTCAATTCCCAGTTCCGTAACAAAACAAAACAAAATGTGAGTTGAATGTGGCATATTCAAAAAGTGAAAAGTTTTTACAAACACCCTAATTTCTATTATTAGCCTTCAATGGAAAAATATAATTTCCTAATTGAAAGAGTATAATTTTTATGTGGAAGACTTGATGATTTCCCTGCTGATGTGATTTTTCTGGTAATTCATTAAGTCTCACTTATGTATTCCATATGTGTGGATTACATATCTGTGGATTCAACCAAGTTTGCATTAAAAAATCTTAGAAAGACATTTGTCATTACTGAACATTCATATTTTTCTTTTGGACCTGCCTCACCTCTTTTTTTTTTTTTCAGGACTGAGGATTGAACTCAGAACCTTGCCCTTGCCAGGCAAGTGCTTTTATTCTACTGAGCTATCTCTCCAACCCCATTTTTTTAGTGCTTAGTATTTAGTACAGGGCCTACAGGGTCTCACTGCACAGATTGGATTTGTAGTGATCCTGTTTTCACCCTCCCAAGCACTGGGATTACAGCCCAACATCATCACCAGTCTCAATCACCCTCTCAGTGCACCCTGGGGGAAGGGCCAGCATAGCAGGCCAGGGGTCAAACCCCAGTCCTAGCATATGCCTAAACAGGCACTTGTGCAGGTAAGCTATCTGGCTGGTCCTTCAGGTAAATTTTATCTTATAAATTTTTTGTGATGAGGAGAAATGTAATACAGAATAGTGATGTTGGTTTGGCACAATTGTTACATGCATCTAATATTATTTCCAGGTAAGTCTAAGAATTTAAACAACTAAAATTCTGTTAGTATTGATGAAAATATTACATTAATAAAAAGGAAATAGGAAACAGCATTATGGACAAGTGTTATGCAACCCAGAAATATAGTTCAGTTTCTGGGCATTAAAATGGGAGGCTTTTGCACTTGGGAGGCTGAGGCAGGAGGATCGGTGCGAGTTCAAGACCAGCCTGGGCTACAAAAGTGAGCTGAAGGCCAGCCTGAACTGTATAGCGAGACCCTGTCTCAAAAAGACAAATAAAATGGGAGGCTTTTTGGTTAGCTCAGTGGTTTATATGTTTGTACCGGCAAACCCAGTTAGGCACAAGGGTCAGCAGTTCAATTCCCAGGCCCAACTATAAGGCAGCCTGAACCATTCAAAACAAATCTTTCTGAGTATTAAAATCAATGCGTAGGGCTGATCAGATAGCTCAGTGCATTAAAGCAACTGCTTAGGAAGAGTGCAGCAGCCAGTGTTCCATCCCCAGCATGCCTGCCAGCCGCACGCCTGGTGTGCACTGAGACTGTGATTGAGACTGGGCATGGCGATGCATTCCTATAATCCCAGAGCTAGGGAGGCTGAAAACAGGAGGATCACTGAGTCTGAGCTGTGTAGTGAGACCCTCTACCAAACACATAAAAAAAAAAATCCCTGTGCTGAACGGATTCAGGAAACTCCCTAAGCAAAAAACACAGTATGAGGAAAACCTTGAACTGTCAAAAAAGAACAAGAATATGGTAAGCAAACATGGATAAAGATAGTAGTTTGCTTCGCCTCTTGAGTGTAGCAAATTATGTTTGGCACTTGAAGTTAAAGTTGTTACAGAGCCTCATGTGTTTCTAAATGTGTAGAGAATAGTTAAGATAATTTCATTACCAATTGAAAAATGTGAAAGAATGTCACATTTCTTTATTTCAACCAAACTCATAAAATAATGACACTGGCTGACTGCATGAGTTATGTATACATTACCTCCATAACAACTCTCTAAAAATTTCTTCAGACAGATACACTCAAAAATGTAACAGGCAAGATGAAGATAAAATCTTAAATTTCTCAAGTAGCTCAAAACAAGCCAGGAAAAATGAAAAACAGGAAGAAAAAGAGAAAGTAAAAATATAAAAATAAGGAGACCCAAGCTCTACTTGAATGATAATTACGTTAAACATAGATGTCTAAATACACCAACTGAAAGACCAAGACTGGCAGAATAGGTTAAAAAAACACGAACCAGAAATGTGTTGTCTACAAGAAAATCACTTGGAACTTAACTATTATAAGGAACTTAAAAGTAAAATGATGGGAAAAGATATATCATCCAAACATTAATTAAAGAAAAGCAGAAGTAGCTATAATAATATCAGATAAAGTGATGTTGGAAGCAAAGAAAAATAGTAGAAGTATCATGTAAAATCAATCCAGGATGACAATGCAGCAATCCTAATGCACCAAATCACAAGGTTACAAAAACTGTGAAGCAAAAATTAATGAAACTGAAAGAGAAATAGACAAATTCACAATTATAGGTGGAGACTTCACATCTTTCCTTCAATTTGTAAAACATCAACACAGATGTAACAGAATATTAACCAATAGGAATAATTTATAATATTATACCCCTAAAGAGAATGCCATACTTTATTTTCTAGCAGTGATGGAACATGTACTGAAATAAACAATATCCTGGGCAATAAAATGTGAAATTTTTATAAGAATGGTTATCATGCAAAACATACTGTCTGACCATAATAAAATCAACCTAGGAATAGAAACTAGGAACAGAAAAATAACAAATATGGGCCTGGCAGGATGGCTCAGTGATCTAAAGTGCCCGCTTAGGAAAGCTTAGGCGGCTGAAGGGACCGCGGTTCGATCCCTGGCACCACATGTTGTGCCAGCCCTGCCCTCAGGGCAGGCTGAGCTGGCCATAAAATAAATAAATAAACAAACAAACAAAAGTTCTGAAACAAGAAAAAAATTTTTAATTAAAAAAATAAAAATAACAAATAAATTTAAAAATATTTGGAAATTCAATAATACACTTCTAAATAACATATAAGTCAAGCAGGAAGTTGTAAGAGATACTAAAAGATATAAAATGAAAATGAAAAGTACTATGTAATATATTATAGGAAGTAGCTATGTCAGTGCTGAGAGAAAATCCTCTTGCTAATTAGAAAAAAAGCAAGGTCACAAACCGATAACCTAAGGAATAATCTAAATAAAATACAATCCTAAAAACTAAAAAAATAAAAGCCAAAAAATCCAAAGTAAAGAGAAAAAATAATGAAGAAATCAATGAGATTGAAATTTTTAAAATTGATAAAATTAATTAAGCAAAGTGCTATTTTGTTGACAAAAATCAATAAAAGTGGCAAACTTCTTACAAAGTTTACAAAGCGGTAAGACATAAAACCCATGTTATCAATTTCAGGAATGAAATAAGCAATATCTCTACAGACTCTGTGTCCATCAAAAGGACAGTAAAGAATTACCAGGAGCAACTCCACATACATTAATTTGACAACTAAGATGAAATGGACCCGGGCCAGGGAGATAACTCCATGGCATAAGTGCCTGCCTGGCAAGTGCAAAGTTGTGAGTTCAAAGCCCAGTTCTTCAAAAAGTAAAAATTAAAATAAAAATAAAGAAAGGAAGAAGATAAAATGGACGAATTAATCAAAATCATAAATAAGCATCATTAACAAAATGAAATAATTTGAGTAACTCTATAACTATGAAAGAAATTAGATTAGTAACTTTACAACTCCCAAAAGGAATCTGCAGACTAATAATTTCAATGAAGAAATTTTATCAAATTTTTAAAGAATAATAAAATCAATTATGTATAATCTCTTTCAGAAAACAGAATAGCAGACTACCTCCCAATACATTTTATGAAGCTATTACAGTTTGGGCCTTTTTTTATCCAGTTTCTGCATTCACAGATTCAATCCACTACACACTGAAAATATCCAATACTGTGAGGAGTGTAGGTTAGCAACTATATCTTCAAAAACCTGGGGGCTGGGGAGATAGCTCCATGGCACAAGTGCCTGCCTGGCAAACGCAAGGTTGTAAGTTTGAAGCCCGGTCCCCCCCCCCACACACACACCCTGGCTCCAAGTCTTTTAAGCATTTCTGATTCACATAATTCAATTTTTTTGTGAAACAGGGTATTGCTATGTAGTTCAGGCTGGCCTCGAACCCACTATATAGCCCAGACTGGCCTTGAACTCCTGGTGATTCTCCTGCCTCTGTTTCTCAAGTGCTGGAACTATAGGTGTGTATCACCATGTCCAGCTGATAATTCCATAAAAAATGTACAATGATATTGTGTAATGTTTGTCATTCTGTGTCTGCTTTATTTCACTTAGCATGGTATCTTCCAGATAGTGCCCCTAATTAGCAAATACTATATAATATCCTTGAAAATTTACTAAGAGGATAAATCTTAGGGTAAATGTAAATAGTAACAGTATATGAAGAGGACAGGAAGACTTTCAGAGGTGATGGATACATTTATCACATAAATTATGGTGATGAGCCGGGTGTGGTGGCACATGCCTGTAATCCCAGCACTTGGGAGGGTGAGGCAGGAGGATCAGTGTGAGTTCGAGACCAGCCTGGGCTACCAAAGTGAGCTCAAGGCCAGCCTGAACTGCACAGTGAGACCCTGTCTCAAAAAGACAAAAAAAAATTATGGTGATGGTTTCATGAGTGCATATTCACTTCCAAACTTATTACTAAATTGTACAAGGCTTTTTCATGCCAAGCGTATCTTAATACAGCTGTATTTTCTTAAGAAAACTACCCAGTTCCTAGAAGGTTGGCATTAGCGTTATCTCTAACAAAATCCTAAGTTTTCTCAACCTAATTAGCATACAGCAATGCCAAGTGGACTTCAAAATGGGGATGGGGTGCTATTGGAGCTTGCAATCTAGAGAATAACAGTAATTGCATGCCAGAGGTCAAGTGTCTCTTGTCTTCGATATACAAACAATAAAAATAAAACATATAACATGCAAACTCTAGCATTTCAAAGTTTTTACATTTTCTTCTATTCTGCCATCCAGTTTACTCTGGTGCATTTAAAATGCTTAATCTGTTATCTATATTTGTTTCTGCTATATTTTCCAGATGATTAAATGGCACATATGAGGGCCAGCAAGATGGCTCAGGGGTCTAACGTGCTTGCTTAGGCAAGCTCAGGCAACCACAGAGACTGTGATTCAATCCCTGGTACCACATGTTGCGCCAGCCCCACCCCCACAGTAGGCTGTAATATGAAAAAAAGAAATAGCACATATCTTACTTACCTAAAAGAGGAAGTAAAACTGGGTAGTTGTAAGGCATCACAAAGAGGTTTACACAAGTTAAAGTTGTACTGGCTTTTAAATAACCAAATGGATATCCAAGTTCATTGTATTTTCCACTACTAGTGACAAATACCTACAAAGAACAGAAAATAAAGACAATTATGGCAATAATGGTGTATGTAAAACTAAACTCATGATGATATCCCATAGTAATGTTTGTCGCACAATTTAATTGTAATTTAAAACAGTAGTTGGAAAAAATAAAAAATAAAATAGGAGTTGGTGTTTTTAGCCTACATTTGTGTCAAAATACATCACAGTAAATATGAATGTTCAGATTTTGAGCCAAAGATATAGCTTAATGGCACAAGTGCCTGCCTGGCAAGTGCAAGGTCCCAAGTTCGATGTTCAGTACTAAAAAAAAAAGTCATGAGTTCGATTCTGGTAACAAAAACAAAAACAAAAAATTCAGATTGCAATTTTCCATAAATTACACATAAGAAATGAAACTATACAGTGTAACTCAGGGACCACAGGCCACAAAAAATATGCCCAAATATTTACTTGGTTAGCACAATGGAAAATAAGTGAAAATACCAATAAGTGATACTAGCCATCAAAACAAACATATTTCTCAAGAATATATGATGATCTGAATACAGAGTTTTAGGAAAAGGGAGCATGGTCTCATGTCTAAAGCACACAATTATGAAAAACATAGCATATTAAGGATTCCATAAGCACTACTACTATAGCTTGCTCCATTTCTCTTTGCTGTCCCATTCTACTACACATTTGTCCATTTTCCATTTATTATAAGGAAGCACCACTGCATATCAATTAGAGGAAGCACAGAGAGGCTTTGGTAGAATGTTGAAGGCATTTTCTCCCAGATGCCACAGCAAATATTCAATTAAGATTTAAGCATTAATCTTACACCATATGAGTAGTTTCTTTTTAGTAGTATTTGTGCCTCAATTTAGATTATATTGTCAACCCATATGCACAGTTCTCTAGTCATGTTCCCTGGGTGTTCTGTGTTCAGACCCTCTTATTAGTACATGTTGGGGTACATAACACATTTATCTTGGGGAGTTAGATCAAGTACATGTCATATCCTAGTCCTTCTTCCTTCCTCTTCCCCTCTGCTCCAGCCTCCTTCACTTTTTTTTTTTTTTTTGGTCTTTTTGAGTCAGGGTCTTGCTATGCAGTTCAGGCTGGCCCTGAGCTCACTTTTGTGTCCCATGCTGGTCTTGAACTTGCACTGATCCTCCTGCCTCAGCCTCCCAAGTGCTGGGATTACAGGCATGGGCCACAATACCCAGCTTAAGCCTCCTTCATCTTTAAAATCCTCTTCCTCTTTGCAAAAGTTCTACTCTCTGTTTCATTTTACCTTTTATTTTGCTCTTCAAATTATCCTTTTAGTTTCTCATATAAGAGAAACCATATGATATTTAGGCTTGTATGTCTATTTCACTAAGCATTATATCTTAAGGTACATCCATTTTCCCACAAATCACTAAAATTTATCAAAACATATGGAACTCCTCAGAAATTTGTATGCTACGCAGGGGCCTTTCTATAATTCCAGTTTCAGTGTATGTGCTGTCACAGCTAAACACCATTTGCAGGGGGTAGGGGGTGTTGAGATAGGATCTTGCCATGAAGTTCACAGTTCAGGCTGGCCTAGGACTCACTGCATAGCCATGCTGGCTGGGAATCATAGGCATTGTCCCGAGCCCCAACCTCCCCAGAGCAAGTGTGCACCACCATGCTGGATATGACAGTGAGTCTGACTCAGGATACCAGCACATACTGTTAGAGACCTATAGCTTTACTTTTCCAAAGTCTTTTCAGCAGGGTCACTTAAGACAAAATTGCAACCCTGATGTTTACCAGCCTCCATTAAACTTGTGAGTTCTTAGTAGTAGTGAAATCACCTACCAGCTCACTAAGTTTTTATTACATTTAGAAGTTACTAAGAATAATTCTTTCCTGTGAAGTTCAAAATGCTGCAAAACATGGGTTGCGCTAAATTTCATGCTCTGCTAGATTTCATGTTGCAATTTGCACCTCAGTGTAAGCAGGTAACAGGAAAAAATCCTTAATTTTATTTTCTTAGTGTATGGATTAGAAGAGGAAAAAAGAGTATCATAAAACAAAAACATCATATATTTCATTCTGGGAATCAGAACTAGAATTCCGTGGAAAGGAAAAGCACAATTAGTTGTGTTTCTCACCCACCTTTACTTCCTCCCTCTTTTCTTTCCTTCCTTTGTATATTCTAAATTTCCTATCACCCATGAGCTTATAGATTTTGGGGACTTTCAAGTAATAATTAGAGGCTACAGAGTCCAGAGTAAATGTATATCACAAGGCCAAATAATTGGTGGCAGAGCTAGTGTTTTAAGCTAAATTCCATTACAAGCTTGCCAAACTGCCTAGTGCTTGATCCTTTTTATTCTTCTTTATTCTCAATAATTTATCACATTAGTGGCCTGCATCATGGCTCAAACCTGTAATTCCCATATTTGGGAGGCTGAGGCAGGAGGATCACCATGAATTCCAAGCCAAATTGAGCTAAAGAGTGAGACCCTGTCTCAAAAAAATAATTATCATAGTAAGGGCTAGTGAGATAGCTCAGTGGCTGTAGTGCCTGCTTGGCAAGCATAAGGTCCCAAGTTTAATCCCTGGTAACAAAAAAAAAAAAAACACTGAAGTATGCTTAGGTAGTATAAAGCCTGAACAAAAGTCTGTAGCATATCTGAGGAGTTGTACAAGAGTGAAGATGGGTTTTCATAAGTTTCTTTGGAGAAGGTTTATAAGGAATTAGCTATATATAAGAGTTTTTACATTTAAGAAAATATACAATTTGCTATTTTATTTGAGTTCATTACAAAAATGCTTTTCAATCCATATATTTGAATCTTTGTCTAGCTTTCTTTTATGTTATCCCCATATCTCTAGATTTCAATATTTTTTGATAAATTCCCTCCTGTCATTTCTATTCACTACCCTGCAGTCTCCAATAGGAATAACTAACCTGACTTCTAACAGAATTAGTTTTACCTGTCTTTGAAAGGATATAAAGTGGAATTATACAATAAGTAAAGTAATTTATTCTGCTTGGCTTCTTTTCCTCAACACTGTATTTTTGAGAATGGTCTGTTTGTTGCTTTTTTTGCATCCTCAGTTTATGCCTATTCCTTTCTTCTGACTCCTTTTAGGATCGTGCGGGAGAAAAGTAGCTCAGAGACAGCTAGTAGCAATAATCTTGCATTTTAGGACAAAACAGATGGAAGTCTGAAAGTGTTCCTTACATAAACAGAACCTAACATTACAAATTGCTATATGGTTCCCAGTTTAGAGGTAGAATAAACATCCTTACAATGTGAAACTCTTCTGCTACATCCACATAAAAAGTCTGTGAATACCACATCTATGTTTTTACAAGTTAAATTCTGAAGATGACCCCATTAACCAATTCTACAAGTTCTTCTGGCTGCACCTTAATACTTGGAAGAGCTACAGCATGATACATCTGTGAATTTATCTCATCTGAGTAAAATGATATACCAGTGTAGTTTTTACTTATAGGAAAAAGAACTTTACTACATTATACTAATATAGCAATGGATTTCAAGGCCTATGGTATCTGTTCAAACTAAAAGCTGAGAACTTTGCTTCTGCTTCACCAACAACTCCTGAATAGAATTATTTCTTTTAGGTTAGGGTTTTGGGTTTTTTTGGTGGTGGTGGTGCTGGTAGTGGTATCTGGGATTGAAGCTCATGGTATTCTACGACTGAACTACATCTCCAGCCCAGTTTACTTTTTATTTTTAGACAGGATCTCACTAAATTGTCCAGATTGGCTTCAAATCTATGATCCTCCTACCTTGGCCCCCTGAAAGTCTGGGATTACAGGTATGTGCTACAATACCTGAATGAGTTACCAATGCTTGATCTGGTATCCATGGACAGGCTGTGAGGATCAGGGGAGCTGAAGTCTTCAAATATATAGGTATCATATTGTATCATGTTAAATGTCAATGTATAGTTGGCTAATAATTCACATCAATCTGAGTCTATTTAGTTGGCTCCATTGCTTACTAGATAGCGTTTGTTAGAAAATCCATCTAGTATGCCAAGATTACCCTTTGAAACTTCTGAAAATAAAGCCCAAATCTCAGTGTGGTTATGGACATTTGACCAATAAGTACAGCAGACAAGTACCTGCCAGCAGGTATGGGGAGACTTTCGTTCCAAGATATATTGAGTTAAGGGAGAAGGTTCAAGTTCGTATTTGTCGAAGGGCAGTTTATCTATAACCATCGGCTCACAATCTACACAGGAGAACTTCACAATAGGATGAGATGTTCTTGGTGGCTAAAATAAAAGAGAAGAAAATATGATCAGGTATCAAGCAAGCTAACATTTCTGAGAATTCGGCCAGCCCTTTTATATTTTTTAAACCATCACTGAGGTACAGATTAGTGCTTTGAGAAAGCATTATTAGACCTGTAAGAATCACTGGTGGCTTTCTTGTGAAGAAGTGACTCAGATTCTTTATCTCTACTGTCTACTTAGTGTTAATAGGAAAAAATAAAATACAACACACATACATAGAATTTCAGTGAAGTAAAAAATGCTTTGAAAATATTTAAGAATCCACAATGACCCACAGGATGAACCTTGAATTTTAGATCCATTTTGTGATCATCATGTTCCTTTATACTGCTGGTTTAGAGATAACTCAAGTACTGCTAATGCTTTCTAATGAGGCAATGACAGAATTAAAGCAATGAACAAGTAAGATGAAAGACAGTAGAAGTATGGAAAGGGCAAGATAGAGGCTGATAATGAGCCTGTCACATGTCCAGGGCCCCAGTAGACAATGTTGTTCAGACCTACATGCTCATTTTACATACCTGCAACTAGGGATATTTTGAGTGAACTTGAAAAGGCTATTTTCCTATCAGGGTTAACTTGTGAATGGAGAGCACCAGAGAGAGAAGGAGGGATAGCATGAAATGAGAGATCTGGAAGACTGACACATATATGACTCAATGTCTTTCTATCTTTATGAACAGGAAAATGCATTTACTTGGCTTTATCATTTACAAATCTATCAGATGTTAGAGAGTTGAGAAACATAGTCATCAAATGGCCTTTAAAGATAAGCTGTGTGTGAATCATTATAACATTATTTTTAAAGAAAAACACTGCTTATTTACCCAGCATTGAAAGGTCCATTGCTATAGAAACAAAGTGCATTGATTAAAGATGGACAACTATAGATCAACCAAGTTCTACTATGTGTCTTATGACTCCCTAAGGAGACCTTTGAAGATGTTTTGAATATATTTCTAAAACCCATACAAGATATAGGCTAGGTTTCAATTTCCTGAGGCTGTGTATGAAAGTCAATGTCAGTATCTTTTTAGGGACTGTGTTTACCAAATAAATGAAGTCAGTTGCTTTGAGATAAAAATGAGTCATAGATACTGACAACATCTCAAAAAACAATACATTAACACTGAAAGATGGTGGCTCAAGTGACAAAGGCAACTGAAAGGAAGAGTGTAAATGCTGGAAAGTAAAGAAGTCCCCCTTCTTTGCTTTTAGTTACAACCTAGACTTTTAGGAAGAGACAGACAGCAAAAGAGGGGATCTCCAAAACCTCAAAACTCTCTCAAAAGGTGCACTATAATCACAAACCAAAATTGCACACAATGTTTACCTTTTATGATACTTACTAGTGAAGGCAAATTCTGATCTGGCCAAAATGATTCTGGAATTGGCCAATGCCCAACAGGAACACCAGTTTTAGAGTTAGGCCGCACATAAATGAGTTTATGACAGCTATGCCATGGTTGAGCAGCAAACGAATTGCTTGGTCGAGATGAATCCGTAAGTCCATCTGAAAGTTAATCAAAAGACAGACTGGGGCAAGAATTTCTTTTTACAGATGCTGAGTTATTTGTACAGATTTCCTAGCTAAAGGAACATAGAAAAAAGCAAAACAATACAATGACTTATGAAAAAAATGGAAGGAAAAAAGTAACACTACTAGGATTCCTAAATGTTCTCTTTGGTTACTGTTTTCTTGTAATTAGTCCTCTCTAACTCAACACACCTCACCATCCTTAACCTACTATGAGGATATGCACTTATGGGAAAAAACTATTATAAAACTAACTGAATTGTATGAGGCTTAGATACATAAACATGCTAAAACATTACAAGTATTGAATTTAATTACCAAATTGACCGAATGAAATAATCTTACATTTTTACTTACTTCAATTTTACTTTCACAAGTGATTACTCTAGACCAAGAGATTTACTGAGGATCACTGGGACATGCAGTGATTTTGGAGAAGCCCTATGAAGTTGAGCTCACAGTTCTGGGAATATGCATTTCTCATAGGAAAGAATTTTTCACATTCATCAAAATGCGAAAGAACTCTGGAAAAGGAGAACTGGAGCTAGAAAGAAAATCTAAGATATTTTCTCATGTATGACACCAAATCCCAGGAATTTCCACACAAAAGTTCCCAGTTCACATAGCATGCCTTCTCTGACACTTCAGTCTTTCAGGCAAAATTCTCTTGGGAGGGTATCAGAAGCTACTAAAATTATTATGCAGAAAATTATGTGTGTATAGTCTATATCTTTTTTTGTTTCCTAGGGATAGAGGTTTATATTTTTCCATTAGCTTCTCAAAGGAATTTAGGAACTAAAGAGAAAAAGGATTGACTGTTTCAGACAGAAATGTCTGGCTTTCTGTCATGTGTGTTTAGCCCATGGCAATTAAAATCCATGGCTTAGAAGAGATAAGCATTATGGTAGTAAGTATGCACATGTATTTATGTTTTATGAACTGAGCGAAATGAGAACTAATAACCTAGAACAACAGAGCTATAAGGTAATCTTGCAGTACATTGCTATAGTGTGGTTTACCTCCCTGACCCCTTCAAAATCCACAAAGTAGTCATAAATATCCATTCACAAAGCATCTGGTAATTCACTATATTTTAACTTCCCTTATGCAAAAGCAACTCTGCTTTTATCCATTTAGAGCCAGACTTTCTATAATATCTCATTTTAAAAGGTTCAGTGGTTAAAAAGTAACAGGTAAATACTAGTGTATAACCTTACAGAACATTCTCTAAGTTCTCAGATAAATCATTCACAATCTCTTGCTGCAGGATAGTAATTAACAAACTTTTGTTAAGATAATTTGGCATATCTAGTGCTCACACCCCAAACAAAATAATTATGTAAGAGTCACACTGTAGGGAATACCCAAACAGTTTGTGAATAGAGAGGGGATGAGTCTTTGTTTCCCTAAGACTGGGGCAGGGAATATAAAACAATTTGGGGAAAGGAAGACTTTTCTTAAGGATATTCAACATAAAATAGAAATTGTTAGAAATTAGCCAACTTACAAATGTACATAGGCAAAGAAAAGACAGTTTGTTTGGACAGATGCTTACAACCACTCACATATATCTGGAAAATGAAGACTGTTGCTATTGTAATTTGTTTAACAGATTCTGAATGTCAGATCTTTTTCCTATGTAAGACTTTAGGGTTAAAAAATGTTATCCACCATACCTTCTCCAACAGGAAGTGGATCTGGTCCCGTTTTTTCAAAATTAATAACTACACCACTCTGAACTTTTTGAACTAGAGATTCTAAACACTGATTTAACATTCGTTGTGTTCTAACACAGTAGGAGCGACCTATGCCAGAGGGGAAAACAAAGAGCACACATTTGATTAAAATATTGTATCATAACACAAGCACCTGAAATTCTAAAATATAACTTGGAATATTCATAAGTACATTGGCAGCAAGTATAGAATCAATAATGAGATTAAGCAGCAGAGTTAAAAGTTTTTGAAGGAAAATAAGCAAAGTTTAGATATGGCATTTTAGTGAAAACTACTCTGCTGCCATAAAGTCTTGCTTTAGAGATATGAGACTTTTGCTGGTACCTCCTGTGACTTCACACATTTGTGTGATGGCTGATTCATCAGTTGGTACACTCCCTAGTTGCTCTGGTTCTGTGCAAGCCACTCCAGGCAAGCGCAACACTAGGGCAAATAACCTTTGATCCCAACGAAAAGGTTCTTTGGTTAATTCACTTCCAGGCAGAGGAGAATTCAAAGGAAGATGAAGCTGATAAGGCAAAATTGGAAAAGTTCTATGAGAACTACACATATGAAAATGGAGAAAGTTAAAAGGCTCATTTTTCTTTCATGAAACTCAATAAAATTAAGCAATCTTTCAAGGATCATCAAGAGAATATGTTTGTCCACAATTTATTCTTATACATACTTCCCACAGAAATAGCTGTATGTTCTCTGACATTTAAGCAAAATTAAAAAAAAAATAAAATCTCACCTCTTCTTGAACACTAGCAGTACTTGTTAACTTGTTTCCATCTGTGATGGTAATTAAAATAGACGGTTCTAAAAAAAATGGATTTCTCCCCTAAAATACATGTAAAAAGAATTAGAACTGTGTGAAGTAATAAAATTATATTTAAACTTTTACATTTGCCTTCTTAATGTTCTGCCCAATAAATGTTAAAATCTTCCTGGATATATAAAGACAAAAAGATGAGGGAGTGAAATAAATAGGAACCAAAATAATCTTAAACAGGGAAATATTTCTATAAACTGAGAAATTCTTATCATTCCAGAACTCCCAAGATAAAACATTCAAAATACATTTTTATCTGTCAGCTTTCCACGTAATCACAAAATGACATCAAAGGGATTCTAATGGCGGTGCTATCCACACTGGTGACTCTAGAGATGGTGTGCAGAGGTTTTAGAGTACATAAGGACAGTGGTGGCAGGAGCAAAGGCTTTTGCGAGTTCCTTTTATTCTATGGCCTTTACATGTGAGTGGGAGGGGTGAGTGGGATTGACATAGAAAAATGCTCTCCACGGGCCCAGCAGTATGGCTCAGTGGTCTAAAGTGCCTGCTTAGGAAAGCTTAGGCGGCTGCAGGGACCGCGGTTCGATCCCTGGCACCACCGCCAGCCCTGCCCTCAGGGTGGGCTGAGCCGGCCATAAAAATAAATAAATAAACAAACAAAAGTTCTGAAACAATAAAAAAAAATAAAAATAAATTCTTTTTTTAAAAAAAGAAAAGAAAGATGCTCTCCAACTGTATTCTTCCAATCTTTCTTAGAAATTTATTCATCCCATTCTCAGATTTGATGATCTGGTGATAGGTAATTTTAACTATTTTAAAAATCAAGCTACATACAAAAATCAAGAAGGAGATTTTTTATTTTAATATGCATTTAAAAGTCCTATGAACCTTTTTGGAGAATTTCAACAGTAGCACAAATCTTGGTAACCATGCCCAATTTTGAATTCTTACCCCAATTCACCAAAGGAAATTAGCTGTACTCACTCAAATTTTTTTTACCTGTCCATAATTGTCTATTCCAGATATTAATCTATTGAGATTTAACAAATCAAATGAGGATCTTAGAGCCTGACCAAGAGTAGTCAGTCCAGAAGCCTGAAGATTTTTTAGTTCGCTCATGAATGTTGCATGATTTTCTTTCCAACCGGCCTGAAAACCAAACATTTACAAAGAAATTCTTGATTATGCAACAAACAACATATAAAATACAAACAAGCACTAAACAGAAACTATTAAACCTCTCGATTAATGGTTCCTTAATAAATTCTATTCTGTCTCTTGACTGCTGTCAAAGCTAAAGGAAATCATCAGTTTCAGAAAGAACAGCTAGCTTTAATGATCAAGAGCAGAGAAATGAAGCAGACAGTACATGCATTGGTTGTGGCAGAGGTGCTTTGTCTTATGGGGTCTTCTGTTTAGGCTCAACTCAACGTACCAAAACACCTCAGTTACCTTAGCTTGACACCGAAGATGAGCTTGGACAACTGGAGAGCAAGGAAGAATTCCTTTTTAAATATATTGTCCTCAGCAGAGACCAACTTGGCTATCCAAATGTCTGATCTTTATGAATTTTTCTAAGCAAGATTCTTTCTCCCAAACAATATTTTCACTTTTAAATGTAAAGAAAAGGCAACTATAGGCACAGAGCCATGCTTATTTGGAGACAATTCTTCTGGCCCTATTAAGCATTCAGAAAGCCAAAATCTAGAATAAGAGAAGAAAGAAAAGAAATAAAATGCTTCAGCAAAGAAAGAGTACCCTCTAGGTGCTCCCAGCAGCTGTGAATAGCTGCACAGGGCCAAAGACTCAAAGTCAACAGCCAACATGTTGTGCTCCATTGGGCTGTAGAACAGAAAGAAGGATAGGATCACTGACTGTTCAGCGAAGGCTATAAAAGCAAAGCAGTGCAAAATGCCAAGAAGATAATCCAAAAGAATAAGGCATCTATGAGAATGCCATAGAGGAGCAGGCCAGAAAGGGCAGATAGCCCAGCGAGGAAACGTGGTGGAGAGAGGAGCCAGCCACATGAGTCTCTGTAAACCTCAAGACACCAGGGTGATCCACTGAATGGCTGAAGTGATGGCTGAAGTGATGCTCGGCAGACCAGTGTAGCTCGAGGAGGAAAGCAGGAACAAAGCATACAGAGACAGACTTGATTTAAATTTTGTGTTTAGCCAAAGGCTCCAGCATTCTTTTCCAGTTTCTCAGCCTCCCAAAGCACCCAGCAATATGGAGGCCATATGGAAGCTGAAAGAACAAGAAGAGGCATCTGAAGACCTGAAGATCATGTGACCCACTGTTGTGAGGAGTGGAGGGTAGTATGGAAAGGAAGAAAACAGAAAGCTCATAAAAGGGTAGGATTTATTGCAGAACCACAAGTTAAATTTGATTACCACTGCTCTGGGCACATGACAGGAGGCAAGGTTGATAAGACAATCTGTGCTTTGACTGTAAAGTGCTTTGAACATCATGCTCACTAATTTGGATTAATATCTGTCAGCCCTGGGATGAACTTGGTGTTTTGAATTGGGGTAGTGGCATGATCAGAGCTGCATTTCT
The DNA here is from genome assembly GCA_004027025.1 of Myocastor coypus. Lineage (NCBI taxonomy): Eukaryota > Metazoa > Chordata > Mammalia > Rodentia > Myocastoridae > Myocastor > Myocastor coypus. The sequence continues at coordinate 22,075 of PVJA010016898.1, read as the reverse complement.
GCAAGATCACTCTGTGGGGAGGCGAGGCTAAATTGAGGGGTGGAGGAGAGCGCAAGCTACAGGCCGGGAAACTGGTTTGGAGACTGTTGCAATAGCTCTTGAGAACAGCAATGAAAGCCTGGGCTAGAGCAGAGAGGACATTAAAGAAGTATTTCAAGAGGTGGAGTTCTGAGGATTTAGCTAATTAAAGGGAGTAAAGAGGGACAAAGGGTCATGTACTAGTTGGGGTATTTGCCTTGGGAAAATTTATAAATGATCAGATCTTAGCCCAGAAGCCACTTTATAATAAAGTTGACTTTTTGAAAGTTATTTCATTTAGTGATTTGATTTCCACATAGAAAACTTACATTTACTTATATTAAGTATTGAACTCCTGAAAGGTCCTTGATAAAATGTCAGCAAAAGATCTTAGATGTCACTTTATAATTCAATATTTCAAGTAACGTCTTGATTGTTAAAAGCCTTGTTCATCAATCTATGAGAATTACTATAGTATTTGTGTTTTCCTTTACAATATGCAATGAACGGCATTTTACAACTAGTTTCAATAGCTGAATCTCTGACATTGTTTTTTGGTCAGCTTAAATCCTTGGCAACAAATTGGACAATGTGAGAAACATGCAATGCTGTTCCTACCTCAGCACCATAAAATATGTGAGCTACATTTACTACCAAAAAAGCATGCATTTTGTAGTACCATTCCTCCTATTTCAAGATAAATATTAAATACTCCTCTCCATTTTCCATGCTATATAGGAAAAAATATCTCACAGATGCATTAAAATATTTAGAGAGCTTTATTAATGTGAAAAACTTCCACAAAGACTACTTTAAAGAGATAGCAGGAAAATAGGACACAGTCTCCAGTCATTGCTTGAAATTAATTTTTATAGCTCAGCATATTAATATGGCTTTACTTTTTATACCTCAAGTCAACAGCTTCCAATATTGCCAGTTCTACTGATAACCCACTACGATTATGGTCTATTGGACTATATATACAACTACTTTCTCTTAGTTCAATGAGAAGAAATATTTGTACTAATAGTGTTTAGACAAGGTATCATGTCTGCATCTTGTACTCTAAACTACTACAAAGACAATATGCAATGTATTAACTATTATAACTGTCCTGCGAACCTGTCATGAAACTGTCTCATTGCTATTTCTTTCTCATTAAAATTAATAAAAAAGAAATTAATTTTTATCAGAAATGAGTTCAAAGACAGCTAATTTGCTCTTTTCTTCCAAGTACTGTAGATGCAAACTCAGGGCCTCTCATGTGCTAACCATTCACTACCACTGAGCTACATCGCCAACCTGATTGGTCATCTCAATACTCTTCTTTCAAAACATTTTACTTTAAAGATATCCTAGTTAGGTCAGTAAAACCTTTTTTTTTTTTTTTTTTTTTGTCTTTTTGAGACAGGGTCTCGCTGTACAGTGCAAGCTGGCCTTGAGCTCACTTTTGTATCCCAGGCTGGTCTCGAACTCGCACCGATCCTCCTGCCTCAGCCTCCCGAGTGCTGGGATTACAGGCGTGCGCCACCACGCCCAGCTAGGTCAGTAAAACCTTTATCTATGATAACAATTTCCACACCTCCTTGGAGAACTAGAGCTTACAAAGCACTCTGACACTTCATAATGGCATAAGATAACCCTATAAAAATAGACACAACAATACCAACTCTATTTTGACAAACCTTTCTCCTTCCCGCCCTCCTTCCCTACCTTCTTGCAGGATAGAAGATTGGCCCATGGCCTTTAAGCTACGCTCCAGTCATTTTTAATTATTATTTTTTTAATTTTGAGAAACAATCGTGCTAAGTCACTAAATTGCCCTAAGTTGGCTAAAATTTGGATCCGTCTTGCCTCAGCCTCCCAGGGTGTGGGATAATAGGGACAGGTCACCATGCCCAGCCCCTTTTTCATTTTAACAATCAAGGAGCCCAACCAGGGCAATGGAGTCTGGGCATGGTGGTATATGCCTGTAACCCCAGCACTAAGGAGGCAGAAATCAGGAGGATCACTATGGAGTCCAAGGTGCATAGTGAGATACTGCACACACACACACACACACACACACACACACACATAAGAAAACACTTTTAAAAGACTAAACAAGGAAAAAGTGAGAGGTATGTGCTGTATGTGAGGGTAAGTCACACTCTAGGACTTAAACTCTTAAACTATATGAAATAGTAGTTCTTAACCACTCGTGGCTACTGCGCACTTGAAACATGGCTAATCTGAATCAAGATGTGATGTAAGTGTAGAACACATATGGGAGTTAGATCCTTCCTTCCTTCCTTCCTTCCTTCCTGCCTTTCTTCCTTCTTTCCTTCCTTCGTGTTGCTCAGGATAGAAACCAGGACCTTATACATACCACTGTGCTGTCTCCCAACTACACCCATAAGATCCTGAGGATGCAGACTACCTCAAAAGAAGAATGCAAAATATCTCACTCACTTTTGTATTTGACCACATGTTAAAATGATATTGCTTGGGATGTGGTAACTAGAATATTTTAAGTTATGTGTATGGCTGAGACTGATATTAGATTTGTATTAGACACTGATGCTCTACAGAGACCCGAAGGCCAGGCAGGAGGACCTGGCTTTGAGACTGTGTCCAGTGAAGTCATGAAAGATTCCAAAGCATGAAGATACAGGATAAATGCAGCATCTCAGGAAAAGTCAGTCTGACACAGCATAGACAGTCTGGAGGAAAGGCAAACCATAGTCAGACAGAGAAGCTAGGAGGTTTGAATAGCAATTCAGTCCTGTGAGAACTAGGACCCAAGTGAAGATACAAATGGAGGACGAGTTCACTGAAAAAATGTTTGAAAGGAACAAGAGAATAATAGAAAACTGCCTAAAGGGGTGACAGAATAAAAAGTGATCACATAGCTCCCATTCTGGGAGACCTAAGAAAGAGACATTTAAGACAAACTAATGATTTGGGATAAACCTTACAACAAAAAAATTCTAAGCTAAGAGTTGTCTTCACAGTAAAGATTTAAATGTCTCTCAGAGGTAAAATGATGACAGATAGTATTTACTGTTGCTTACAAGTGCTAAGAACTCACTTATGTGAAACACACCATGTCATACATCCTTCCCTCTGAAGCCTCATAATCACCCTCCAAGTAGGTGCTATTATTGTGTCTATTATATAAATTAAGACAACGAGGATCAGCAAAACTATACAACTAGTTCAAGTCAAATAACTAGTAACTGGCACAGTCAAGATTTGAACTCAAGCCACTTAACTTCAGAACTGTCCCCTACCACATAAGCCTTTAGATCCCACAGTTCTTCCATATATTTACTTCATGGACATGTCTATTTAGATTAGCTTTAAAAGTTCTTAAATTTAATGGAATTTCCAAATTTCATTTAATGTGAGCCTGCATTTCCTTATATGTAAATACAGAGCAACTGGGTATAGGAAAACAGTGACTTGGGAATGAAAAGCTTGGTCTACTCCTGGCAGTTAGTAACTAGCTTGGCAAATAGTCCAGAGCAAGTCACTGAAACCCTCTGGGCTCTATTGCCTCATCTTACGAAGGAAAAGGCTGACAAATGAACTCTATGGTCCCTTCCAACTGTCATCATCCTATAATTCTATACCTCATAACAATCCTTTATATCTATCAGACTTATGTACCCTATAATTCTGTACCTTATAACAATCCTTTAAATAAATCTGACTTGCATGCAGAAAATATCACTTGTCTTAGGAAGTATGTTCATTCAGGTCTGGTTTAAATCTGCAGAGTCAAGTAAAAATGTCTTTTCATCTCAACAGAGAAACATGGCTCTTTCAGACTATTGATGACCTGGGTTCTGGTCTCAGCTTTTCCTCACTAGCCAATGGCCATTTATTCCCATTCAGATTTCCCCTTACTAAAGAGAGTTTACAATCCTCTCCTCAGAAGGGCAAAGCCCAAAGAAATATTTCCTGCCCCCATCTCAATTCTGTCTCTGAACCCAAAGGGAAGGTTTTGGAGCAGGAAACGGGCCTATCTTGCTTAAGGCTTTGCTGAAGCCCTTTTAAATTTTCTGGAATGTTCTCCCCTGTGTGTTGCTCAAGAGTCAGGCTCTGCCTCTACAACAGACCCACAGGGCAGCTCTGTGACTATGTCAGCTATCTGTATGATTTTCCTGAACACACCTCTAGGCTGAAACCTCTAGGCTGAATCCTCACATCTAGCTTTAATCTGGAATAAAGCTGTTACTTAGAGCTCTGGTGAGTACAGTGTCATATTTCTCTATTGGTTCTAAATGGAGGAGGGCAAAGAAGGGGATGTTGCTCCCCTAAACCTCAGCACCCTAGTACGGGTCCTTTCTGAACTTTATGTCATTTTGTCAGGTCATTTCTCTGCCTCACTGACGTTTTACTTACTTTTATTTTTTTTTAAATATAAGGATTCTTTCTTCCACCAAAATCTTGCCAGCAGGTACAAACAAGTAAAAGAGATAAAAGCAGATCAACTGTCCATAAAGGGGATGTCAGAGTGGTGTTATAGCCCTTTCTGAAAATTCCTGCTTTATCCTAAAGGTCATTTGTAATCCTTTTCCTGAATATGAGTGACCTTGTCTGACTCTGTATAATGTACAAGTTTAATAAACATGCTATTACTTTCCCCACCCAAGGTAACTGATAAAAACTTTTAGGGCAGTTGCACCTAACTTGCCACACAACAAGTGTCCCTCACAAAGTGTGTGCACATTGAATATTCATTAATTTAAAAAAATGAATAATAAAGATTCTCTGGGTGGTAGGTTTCAATAGGACAGGCAGTGAATCTTTTCAAATAACAAAACCAATTCTAGTATGTTACTGATGGTCAGGAGCCAGGGTCTCACAGAGAATGGAGAAAACTTCACACTGTAAGGCACCATTTGCTGTGTCCCCAACCTGGTACTGAGCCACTGCACTGAACCATTTCAGGCACAGTCTCCTAAACAATAGTGCAGGCCAGCCCAAGTCTTCCTAGTGTGTTAGCAAGCCCTTCACAGGTCCTCCACAATGAATGAACAAACATCCTTGATATCCAGAAAGATAACATACGTTGCTGTCCCTCCTCCACAGATTTTTATCTTTCATTATTAAAGGAAATGAAATCAGCCTGCTAATATTTGCCCTTCGTAAGCCTATGTTAAAGGGCTTTTCTTGACCTTCGTCTTTCTAGATGGTTACAAGCTAGATGATTAACAGATTTGAGTATTTTCCCAGATGTCTCAAGTTAAAGCTGAAGAGTTTAAATTTAGCAAGGACATCAATTCTCTTGTTGAAAGATAAACTATTTTCCTTTTTCCATCTGCTCCCCATAAGTTTGGGGAAAACTTGCTCTGCAACAACCCAGACAATTGAAATAAATCAATTTTAACAGTATTTTTAAACTAACTTACTTTCTTCTGCAATTTAATATTTAATCATCTTTGTCATCACAAACTCTTCCAGTGTTGGTAAACTGACTGATGAGATGAAATGATATGAAAAATAAGAATCTCTGTTTTTGTAATCAACCTTGTCTCCCTGAGGAGACACATCACTTTTCCTTGGTCTCTGACCTTAGTTTTACACCAAATATTTACATAAGTTTAAACTTTCAAATGTCAAGGGTTTTTTTTTCCTCATCATTAAAATGGAATCCAATTCCGATAATACAAGGTTTACTTGCTCTCTAGGTAAAAGAATATTGCGGCAGACGAGTCACCCTAAAAAGTTAAAATATCCTTTTGAATTCTGTTCACAGCTGGCACATCTATAAAGGAGGTTACAAAATCATGAAGTACAGTAGGAAGACACTGTATCATTTTAGGAATGAAATTGTCTTGCTTCTCATACCTCCTTTCCAGACTTCCTTTTTGCATTGTATTTTGACCCCATCTGAATCATTTTCCTCAATACTTAATAATTTGGCCTGATCTTGTTATCATTGTTTTCTCATTTGATTCCAGGTACTCCATAGAAGTATTTTATTATTTTGCTATTTATATGTACTAGCATGACATTTTCTTATAATTACTAGTTCTCTTGGATTGTCCCTATCAAAAGTTATTTCTCAAAGCTTCTTAACATCCTGAACTTGACAAATTTGCAAATTCCATTTTACTTCATTAAATGAATTCTCTCCCTAAGAATTTTAAATGCTATCATTCTGTGGTTCAGTCCACCAATTTCCATCCACATTCTTCAGGAAATACTACCAGTCAAGATCACATAAAAGGACAGACTACCATCTGGGGACATAGCTCAGCAGCACAAGTGCCTGCCTGCCTGGCAAGTGCAAAGTCCTGAGTTTGATTCCCAGCACTACTACTACTATGAAAACTACGACTACGACTACGACTACAACTACAACTACTACTAATAATAATGATATTGATAGATAACTCAAAGTGGCATAAGCTCCTGCCTGGCAAGTACAAGGTTTCAAGTTTGATTCCTGTATGGAAAAGAAAAAGAAATAAAAAGAGAGTATCTCATGTGACAACCTTCTACTTAAAAAAATTGCTAAGAAAGTTCCTCCCTAAACCAGGCATGGGTGTGCAGGCTTGTAACCCCAGCACTGGGGAGGTTGAGGTAGTAGGATGGCTTCAAGTTCAAGGCCAGCTTGAGCTACAAAGAGAGTTCAGGGCCAGCCTGAACTACACAGTGAGATGCTGTCTTATGAGAAAGAAAGAAAGAAAGAAAGAAAGAAAGAAATTACCTTCCCAATTATCGCAAAACTTTGACAGTCTTGGACTTCCTCAACTGTTTCTCAGCAGAAAGTCAAAGATTCCTAGGACTACATATTTTTAAGTGAACTAGGCAAAAACAGTAATTCAGTTTTCGATTCCAGTGACAGTTCACCATTTTACATTACAAGAATCTTTAAAATAGGTAGTATGCATTTTTTAGTGATCATACAACCATAATGATTAATCTAGTAAATTTGTAAAACACATTTACAGAATTTTCAATTCTTACCCTAGGGAATTCAGATGAAAGTAGGAAGCAGCATATTTCTCATAAGTTCACTGGAGGGCTAGGGGTGCAGCCCTGGTAATAGAAGCTGCCGAGCTTGTGAGAGGCCATGGATTCCACTCCCATAATAAAAGGGAAAATTCACTGGAAAGTCTAATAAGAGCAAAAAATCCTCATCTTCACCAGGGGATGGTTATTTTTCTCCCCTACCCAACAGTCAACCAGATCACTGCTGAAGCAGAAAAATCTTAGAATTTACCAAACACAGTCAGGCAAAAATGCTGAAAGTCTGCTGTCCTCTGTGGTTGAAAGTGTCTGTAGCTCAATGATAAGATCCCTTGCTTAGCATGCTCCAGGCCCCCTGGCTTCCATCCCACAACCAGCAAAAGACAAAACAAAACAAAACAAAAAAGCACCTTTTCCTTTCCTAGAGTCAGGCCATTTGAATTGTAGCTACCAGTAAATACTTATTATCAGGAAAAAAAAATGTGGTCTGGGGAAACAGCTTGGTGGCATAAGCGCCTGACAGGCAAGCTCAAGGTCCAGAGTTTGATCCCTTGTACTGTATGCCATGCTGGCCCCAGAATCACTACTAGCCTGAACTGCATAGCAACACCCTGTATTGAAAGAACAAAAATAAAAATAACTTAGAAAAAATGTTACTGTGCATATTACATGTAGATTTTTTAAAAAACAGCCTCTAGTATGAATCATTTTATGAATACATACACAAAATACAATTGAAGAAAAAGTGAACATACTAAGCCATTTAAACACTGCAAAAAAAAGAAAAAAAGAAAGAAAAAGCAATTGAACATAAGAAGTAGTGGAATGGCCAGGCCTGGTGGTGCGCACCTACAATCCCAGCATTTGGGCGGCTGGTATAAGAGGACCTCTACAAGGTCAAGGCTGGCCTGGACTACACAATGAGAGCAGGACCAGCCTGAACTACATAGTGAGATCATCTAAAAAGCAAAACAAAACAAAATAAAGAAGTAAGTAAGAAGTAGTGGATGGAATAGTCACAGACTCTCTAAAAATTTTGTAGCATCTCTTTCCCCTAGACAACTTCTTTGTAAAAATTCTTTTACAAATTTAAAAGATTTTTATATCACAAAACTAATATATAGTCATAGTTGAAAATCCCAACAGAAATCCAAAATTAGACTTATCTGTTCTAAACTGTCACTGCCACTATTCAGAAGTAACCACAGATACAGGTCTATTCTCAAAAGCAAACTGTTAGCAACAGGCAGAAGCAATCTCAGTAACATCAGTAACATTTACCAATTTAACCACTGTGGTCAATAACGCATACTAAGCATGCCAGGAACTGTTTTCTATAATGGAAAACACTTTTGAAATCATTCTAAGCTCCAATCCTTACATATTCCACTTCCGGCTTTTTGGTTATACAAATCTCTCCTCTACTTTTTCAGAAAAGAACCCTGGAAATAATCCAGTCTAATCCTTTCCTTTAACCAATGAGGAAACTGACATCATAAAAGGTTAAGTGATTTGCAGGGGTCATGTGTGTAATTAGTAGCAGACTTGTGCTAAGAACCCGGATGTCATGCCTTGGTCCAATCTAGCACTCTACAGAGCTTAGCTGAAGAGGTTCAACTTGTATTACATGAGAGGGGGTGTTGTGAGCTACCAAACAGGATTACTATGGTCACTTTTTAAACCTGATTTTTATAAAAGTATCTAGCTGTTGTATAAATCTATTTGTATAACTCAGAAGCATGACTATGATGTTAACAATGTCTATATACCTATGTAAGAGTTCAACAACAATGAAAAGCTTTGCTCTGTACAACATCAGCATTCTCAAGAAATAAAACAGGAGAGTCCCAAATTTCCAGTGCCATGGTTCTATTAAAGCCTAGATTCTCCCTGGAATCTTACAGGTCTATTGCCCAGTTATGTGGCCTCTCTCCCTTGAACCCAATAATGCAGAGTAATACTGGGGCTTATTAGCAACAGTGCCTGTGGGCAACTTCAGGCCAATTTAGATCAGACCATTTTGGTCTAGTTCAGGCTAATCAACCAGTAAAGGTTGTTCTCCAGCTCTCTCCCCCATTACTTCTGCAACTTCCCATCATTATAATAGCAATTTAAAGCACCTTCTGTCACATCCTCCCCCTCAAGTCACACCCTTAATGTGATGCTTTCAGTTCATTTACTTTCCTCCCCCAGGCCTTCAGCTGCCTGCGTCTGGATCTCTTCTTCCTTGTTAACTGATGTTCTAGGGGCTGTCATTATGAGTGGGGAGACATGGGCGGGGAGGGGAGACTAGTCCTGCTTAGGTGCAAGACCAGAAATGGTTGAGAACAAGTTTATACAGATTGTGAGTCACATCCCAAGAAGCTCCGAATGGCAAGCTGAACAATTTACAGTTGACCTGTAAGTCTGGGAAAATCTTTGAAGGTTTGTGGAAAGGGTGATATGATGAAACCAGGTTTTGAAAAGGAGAGCAGCCAATGGGTAAGACAGTAGAAATTTAGGAGGCACTTAGGAGAACAGTTAGATGATTGGCACAGAGGCCAAAACATAAACATACAAGGACCTGGACGGAAGACCATAGAAACTGAAGTGGTGTAATGTTATATAGAGTAGATTTCTAAGGGATGTTAGACAGATAGGTCTTCAAACACCTAATAGGAATGCTGCATAAGAACTCTGTTTCAAACCTGTGTGACTAAATGTCAGACAGTACAGAAGACAGAGCAGTTTTTTTTTTTTTTTTTATGGCTAGCTCAGCCCGCCCTGGGGATGTGGCTGGCACAGCATGTAGTGCCAATGATTGAACTGTGGACCTGTGGCTGTCTAAGCTTGCCTAAGCAGGTGCTTTAGACCACTGAGCCATCTTGCCAGCCCATTTTTTTAAACATACATTTTAATTTTATTTATTTTTTAAAACTTTATTTATATTATGGCTGGCTCAGCCTGCCCTGGGGGTGGGGCTGGCACAGCATATGGTGCTGGGGATTGAACCGCAGTCCCTGCACTTGCCTAAGCTTCCTAGGCAAGCGCTTCAGATTGCTAAGCTATCTTGCTGGCCCCTACAGGGCAGTTTTAGATACTCAGGAAGTTTAACTGTGACGTGAGGGTAGGCCAGCCAACCAGTGGGGCTGTCCTATTGACAGCTGAGAAGCCTGGATGGAAAGATAGTGAGGAATCTTCATTATAGAAGATAGTGAGGCATCAATGTAGGTGAAGTAGTTGAAACTAGGGATGAATGGGATAGAATGCATTCACCACAGGAGGCAAATATAAAAGACAAGGCAAGAATTAAAGAGCAGGGCTAGTGGGAGAGGTCAGTGAACTAAGCGCCTGCTTAGGCAAGAGGAGGGACGGGTCTGATCGCCAGCACCACATATTGCTCTGACTCTGCCCTTGGGGTTCTGAGCTGGCCACTGAGACATCTGAATGTGCTGTTGCATGTCTGTAATTCCAGAGCTAGGGAGGCTGAAAACAGGAAGATCACTACCAGTCTGAACAGCATAGTGAGACCCTATACCAACTACATAAAAAAAATTAAACAGCAATAAATACAACAGCAAAGGAAACAAGTTTCTGGAAAAAGGGGTACTTTTAGATGTAGTCAAAGAAATAACAAATTTGTCCCAGTAGTTCTATAATAAATGCTAAGACTTTAATAAGCACTTTCCTAAATAGTACTATTAATTCTTCTGTGGCATAAATGAAAATGTTAAGTCTTTGATTTAACAGATTGAAATCCAGAACCTGGATCTTCATACTAGGTTCACCGATCTGCTGAAACCACATGGCAGGATATAAGTCATGAATGCCACAGGCATAATAATAAAAATAACAGTAAAGCACAGACTGATACTGAAATCTAAAGAGTAGCATGGTACATCCAGACCTTTGCAAAAACCACTCTGCCTCACAAGCTGTGCCTTAAAACAAACAAATACTACTGCGAAGTACATGGAATGTCTTTGTTTTCCCCACAGGGAAATCATATGTGAAAAGATTGATAAGCTGAAGATGGGTGCATTAATTTCTTCTCTCTTTTTGACACAGCATTTTACCATGTAGTACACATAGGTCTTGAACTCCTTTATGTATCACACTCTGGCCTCGAACTCACAGTGATCCTGACTCAGCCTCTCAAGTGCTAGAATTACAGTAGTGGACCAAGCATATCAATTTCTGATGGCTATTAACTAGATAAAGTACACTGCCTGCTTAGGCAAGCATAGACAACCGCAGGGCCTGCGGTTGGATTGCCGGTACAAAAAAAAAAGTACACTGTTGCTTTTATAACCCTGCTGCTCTTCCTACAACCACTAGACACCCTTCCCACACACAGATACTATCTCAGGCTCCATCAGTTCAAGTCTCAGCCAACCCATATCTGTCTAGAGTGGGCCATAACTGGAAGATGTCAAAAGTGAAAGTGTTTTGTAAATAAACGTACAAAATTTGTCCCATAATTACCTGAGAATAATAAAAGTAACAGTAGCAATAATAATTTCCCATTTTTTAGTAGTAGTAATTTTCATTCATTGAGTCCCCATTACAAAATGAAGCACTAGCTGGCCGTGGTGGCGCACGCCTGTAATCCCAGCACTCGGGAGGCTGAGGCAGGAGGATCGATGCGAGTTCGAGACCAGCCTGGGCTACAAAAGTGAGCTCAAGGCCAGCCTGAACTGCATAGCGAGACCCTGTCTCAAAAAGACAAAAAAATAAAAAAATAAAATAAAATAAAATGAAACACTAGGGCTGGCCAGATACCTCAGTGGATTTAAGTGACTGAGGTTCAATCCCTGGTATGTCATGCTGGCCCCACGCCCAGGGTATACTGCGATGGTGATCGAGACTGGGCATGGTGGTGCACCTATAATCTCAGCACTTTGGAGGGTGAAAACAGGAGGATCACTACAAGTCCAATCTGTGTAGGGAGACCCTGTAGACCAGCGGTTCTTAACCTGTGGAATGCAACCCCAGCAGGGGTCAAATGACCAAAACACAGGGGTCACCTAAAGCCATTCTAAATCATAACTGTAGCAAAATTACAGTTTTGAAGTAGCCACCAAAATTATTTTTTGGTTTGGGGTCACCAAAACACAAGGAACTGTACTGCGGGGTCACGGCATTAGAAAGGTTGAGAACCCCTGTGACACTGTATACCTTGTATTAAATACATTTTTAAAAAAGAAGCCAGGTATGGTGTCCCACACTTGTCATCCCAGCACTTGGTGTGAGTTCAAGACCAGCCCAAAAAAAAAAAGATAGTTTGAGAATTTCTTTTATTTACTTATATTTTATATTTATTTATGTATTTATTTATTGTGATACCAGGGATGGAACTCGGAACCTTGCACTTGCCAGGCAATTTATGCGACTGAGCTATATATATATCCCAGGCCCAACATGACAGAAATAGTGAAGGGGTTAATTACTTAAGGTTTGGAATGACAGATCTGGATTGCTATGGGCAGTGTTTTACTCAGTTTCTCTGGGCCCCAGATAAGGCTCCTTCCTTATCTATTAAATGGCAATAATAACAGTACCTATGACATAGGATAGCTCAGAAGATAAACTAAGTAGTTTACATGCATTGGCACGCTGCCCTGTGCCTTTGTGTTACTTAATAAATGCCAGCTTCTATTGTTAGAAAGCAGTTATGTGATTATTCATTATTACAAGAAAGCAGATATAAGTCAACACATGTCTGAAATACATGGTTTGCTACAAAAGTGAGATAACATCTTTGACTATAAGATTTAAAACCTTCCATACTTGGGCTATGAAAATGATCGTACTTTGCTGGGCGTGGTGGCGCATGCCTGTGATCCCAGCACTCGGGAGGCTGGGGCAGGAGGATCGGTGCAAGTTCAAGACCAGCCTGGGCTACAAAAGTGAGCTCAAGGCCAGCCAGAACTGCTGGTGAGACCCTGTCTCAAAAAGGCAAAAAAAAATCATCACACTTTTTTTTGTGGTGCTAGGGATGGGGTGCATGGTCTTATGCATGCTGAGCAGGGACTATCCCACTGAGCTATATCTCCCAGTCCAGGGGTGGTGAACCTAAGTGTTGTGTGCCACACCCAGGTATTATCACTGAATATTCTGAAAGGTTTGCTATTACTGTGCTAGGCCCTCCTACTCCTTATGTATGCTATTTATGAGCGTATGTGTACTTTTATTCAGTGTCACATTTACACAGTAGTATTTATTTCTTAAATGGAAGTCAACAAAACAGACACACACACACACACACACACACACACACACACACACACACTTAGAACCCCCATCAGGAAGGTGATTATTACCAGCAGCAAGAATCTTAAGACCTTCCTGTAACTTGGACCTCCCTGCTCCTTTCAATGCAACAAGAGCTTTGTAATGTGAAAAGAAATTCCCATAAAAGCAGGGGCATAAACCTGGATATGATGGTGCATGCCTGTAATCTCACCTACTCAGGAGGCTGAGTCAGGAGGATTTCAAGTTACAGGCCAGTCTGGGCAACTTGGTGAGACCCTCCTTGAGGACAAAAAGGACAAAATAACTGGAGGTACAGCTCCTTGGTAGACAGTTTGCCAAGCACGCCTGAGACCCTGGGTCCAAATCCCTGACAAAGGAAGCACTGATATAAAATCTTCATTTCTTAGATTTTTACACTAGGCTAAAGTACAGAATTTATTCTTTATTGTGTTTTTCCTGAAGAATGTCGCCCCTCAGAAATTTTGGTCAAAGCAGCTATGTCAGTTGAATAAGAGATACCCACCATTTTTCCAGTAACACCAAAAACCTGAAACTTTGTGTCACCAATAGACCCTAAATTACAGCACTTAGCTTAGTTCACCTGTATTCTATTGCACTTAGCACAGGGAGAAAAACTTCTAACCCAACCAGTTGGATCAGAAACTGCATCCAAAAGACTAAGCCACGAAACTAGCTTTCAGTACAACTAAGAATAGGATGCTTTCATATTTTGCCCCAAGGGCCAAGGGTTATCAAGTCATCAACTCTAAACTGCACCATAACCTTTCATATATAAACGAGTCTTTTACAGAAAGCAGTGTTCACTTTAAACAGAGCATTGAAAGACTAGATCCTCTTTCTGAAGCAATTTCTTGGGAATTAACATCAGAAATATCTCCATAAAGAATATAAACCAATGTTCCCGTCTAACAGAAATACAACATGAGATCTGTATGTCATTTTATATTTTCAAACAGCCACATTAAGAAACTAAAAACTGGGCATGGTGACAGACACTTGCCGGCCCAGCAGCTCTGCAAGATGACATGGGAAGATCACTTGAACCCAGAAATTCAAGACCACCCTTGGCAATACAGTGACACACCAGCTTCAAGGGGGGTATAAATATGATTTTTTAACCCAACATACCCAAAATAATTTGTCACTTTTCCATATAGCACCTACTTACAGACTAGCCACCTTTTAACTGCTCTACAGTCACACAGAGCTTGTGGACGCTGTGGTGACCAGTGTAAAGAGAGACAATCCACAAATATGAAGAACTGGCATAGCTGAAGAGCCCTGCCAACAACTTCCACTGCTGCTTCGGCCTGTTTTTGTGCAGCCCCCTCAATTTTCTCACCCTTCACTGGAAGCACCCAGCGATAGGGAGTTGTGGGGAAGCAGTAGTGTGGAGGATGTGTTTTTGATAAATTAAACTAAAACCCAAGATCATTCATCAGTAGGAACAATATTAAACACAACAGCACCATAGCTAAGTGACAATGAAGGGTTAAAATGGCTTTCCTGGGAGGAAGGTCTGGTAAGATAATCACCATGTCCAATCTTGTATCCAGGAGATAATGTGTTCCAAGCTTCCAACAAATACACGTAGGATCTGCCTAGATATCTCACACTGCGAAAAGGAGTTTATATTGTCAGAGGACATGGGTACAGAGTTGCTCATTTAAGGATTTAAACTAGTAGGTCCCTTGCTTCATACTGCTCTTCCCTTACAGAGGATCCCTCAACCTGGTACTTCCCTAGAAAGCACCTTTTTCCCCAAGCTGTGAAACAGTTGCCTGGCCTGGACACCCTGAAACTGAGAACCTTGTGTTCTAAGCAGTTAGAATTATCTTCCCAAAGCAAAGACAAACTGAAAAGGACAATATCTGCCCACTCCAAGGTGCACCACGCCCCCCGGGACTCCCCCTCCCAATTCTAAAGCCAAGGCCAAACCCTTCTCAGCAGCCAGCACTAACATAAAAGTAGGCAACTTCACCTTTATCCTCCCAGTTGCCCCAGCCTTTCACTTCCCTCTCCTAGAAGACCACTTAAATGAATGCTACACAACAATAACCAAACAAGCACACAGACAGAAAGCCTTGCACTGTTCCTCTTCAAATTCATCTAGGAACTCTTTCTTTCAGAAGAAACATACAAAATTTAGTCTGTAGTTTTGAAAGTGTTTTTGCTGTATAGTCTGAAGCAGTTATAATCTCGAAATGACAGATAATTCTCCTAAGGGTCTTACATATTCTGCATCCCTCACCTCCCATCCTTTGGTTAAGATCCACTACTCTTAACTGCTCCAGCATGTTCACCCACATTTTCTAAAGGCTCTTCTCGAGATCTTTAGGAATAGGGCCACCACCCCGCAAGCCAAGTATCACCTTAGGTTGCTATAACAAAGCCTAGCACACAAGAGGTGCTCAAAAATATGGTAAATAAACGCCTATGTTGCTGTAGTAGCACTGCAATCAGACTATCCTTGGGAAACACCATGGTGATCTTGCCTCTGGAACGGTGATAACGGTAGGATGAGTACTGACCGGTACTGGGGAGGACATGATTGCAGGAAGATGCAAAAGGCATTTTCTGGGTTAGGGAAATGTTCTCTGTGTTGGTCTTGGGTGGAGATTGCATTAATATATAGTTATAAAAATGTACCAAGTCATTAGGATTCACACAGTTTACCATATATAAAATGTATTTTTGGGGTGTTTTTGAGATAAGGTCTCCCTGTGTAGTTCAGGCTGGCCTTGAATTCATTATGTAACCCAGGCTGTACTCATATAAAATATACTTTGATAATTAAAAGGACAAAAAGAGAGGTTTTATATACTTATTATACAGAAATGTAATTATACCATATTATGAGCCTGAACTTACTTAAAAATAGAAGAGTTGTAATAAATATTAAAGATACCAAATTTAGCCGGGTGTGGTGGCTCACGCCTGTAATCCCAGCACTTGGGAGGCTGAGGCAGGAGGAATGGTGTGAGTTCGAGACCAGCCTGGGCTACAAAAGTGAGCTCAAGGTCAACTGCATAGCGAGACCCTGTCTCAAAAAGACAAAAAAAAATAAAGATACCAGATTTCTGATGGTGATCACTATGTGGAAAATCATAACAGATATGGAAGAGCTGAGGAGCTTTTGCACCTATTGCTTGGGTTCTTTCATTCTGGGACAAGGAGATAGCTCAGTTGCATAAGCACCTGCCTGGCAAGCACCAAGGTCCCAAGTACCACAAAAATAAATAAACAAACAAACAAACAAATAAATAAAGAACAAAAAATTAAAAATAAAAATAAAGAAATCTTTAATTCCATTATTGAATGCATATTAAAATCTAGGCATTCCCTTGGTACTAAAGTACAAATATACAGATGATCAAATATATGTCCTCAGAGAGTTCACATTAGGGAGGCCCACATTAACATGGCAGTGATTTCCTCCCATATGTGAGGGCCTAGTTTTGATCCCTAGGACCATAATACCGCCATATGTATAGACAGACAGACAGACAGACAGACACAGACACACACACACACACACACACAGTTAAGAGTTAGGAGGTGGAGAAAGTGTTAAGGGATGACAGAGGTAGGTTTTACACTGAGAACAGTACCAATAGGGAAGAAGAGCCAGATTATTTTTGAGAATGTGGAATGAAGAACTGAGTTTTGTCGGGCCAACTAGCACGTCCCAGAGGAAAGGAACAATGTACGCAATGGCATAGACACAGAGGCATAAGAAGCCTAATGTATCTGAAGACAGCTAAATTCCCACTTGCCATTGGAGTTGAAGTCTCTGTGAAGAAAGGAGAAGGAGAGAGCTGTTGGGAAGGTAGCAAAGCCCAATCATGAGAGGTACCAGGACTCTATTCTAAAGTGTAATGAGGAACTACTGAAGGATTTTTTCATAGGAAAATGACTTATTTTATCTGAAGAATATCCATGTGTTAGCAATGAAGAGAGAATCGGTGGTCAGGCAGACTGGCTTCCAGATGAGTGGGTGTGACAACCACGGTCTAGGTGAGAAATGAGGAAGGTTGAAGCTCTGAGCACAGGAGGGTGAAAGGACACCAGGGCTTCTGAGAAAACAGAACAGGCAGGCCTCCACAACTGTGCTCACCTTCCCTAGTTGTCTTTTGGCTGGTCCCTAGTCTAAAGACTGCATTGACTTCCTTGCACAGAGATCCAGACTTCTCCAATTAACACTCCTCTTTTCTTTTTTCATTTATTTTTTAATGTTGTGACTTTTTATTTTATTTTATCTTTTTGTTTGTTTGTTTGTTTGCAGAAAAAGGGATTGAACTCAGGACACTGCACTTGCCAGGCAGGCACTTCTGCTCCTGAGCTATCTCCCTGGCCCCAAATATCTACATAATTCTTTTTTTGCAGGCCTGGGGATTGAACTCAGGACCCTGTGCTTGCCAGGCGAGGACTTACTCTACTAAGCTGTCTCCCTAGCTTCCTGCTTTTTTATTTTAAAGAAAATTTTAAAAACCCAATAAAAATGATACAGAGTTTCAAAACAAGATAATAGGAACTTAATGTTTATCAGATTGCATACTGTTATCTTCAAAGTTGTTCCTCAGGTTCCCAGATACAGCCATGTATCACTGATCAAGCAATATAAGCACTAACTGTTCCTTTCACTGAACTAATAGAAATCAGTAGCATAACTATCTTAGCTATCTTTTATTTACCCTTCTTTTTCCCCCTTTCCCCCATCCCAGTTGTTCCTTACTTTTGAGCAGTTTCTTTCCCTTTCACAACATTTATTATACCTTTTAGATCTTATTTACTCTTTTAGTATTGGGAGACAATATGCTTACACCTGCGAGCCAGATTCACTTATGAGTACGGTCTCTAGTTGCAGCCATTTATCTATGAAAGCCTCGAGTTTATTTTTCTTTATTGCTCAGTAGTACTCCATTGTATAAAAATACCACATTATCCTCTTTTTTTCTTTTTCTTTTTTTTTTTTTTGACAGGGTCTCACTATGCAGTTCAGGGTGTCCTTGAGCTCATTTTGTACCCTAGGCTGGTCTCGAACTCACACTGACTCTTCTGCCTCAGCCTCCCGAGTGCTGGAATGAGTGCTGGAATTACAGGCGTGCACCACCACGCCCGGCTTCCTCTGTTTTTCTTATTTCAAAATAACTACTGCCATAGGCCACAAATGGTCAAGTGAGAAAGGTGAGAAAGCAAAACTATGTGAGAAACAATTTATTATAAATGTTAATGCATTGCCTTTGAACATTTTGAGTGTGAAAGTGTCTTGTAGTCTCTCAAATTGTTCTCACAGGGCATGTTGCTATTATTCACCAAAAACACTTGCAGGGCTTCCTATCCACAAGGAAGGGTTCCCCTAAAAGTTGCCCCTTTTCCAAATAACATGTATCATTTTCAAAGCTTAAGTTTACTCCCTCAATCTAAGTCAAAATTCTGCCCTCTTTCTGATACAGACAGCACTGACAAAGACATGCCACCACCAGTAAGCAAAGCTAGCTATGCAGCGTGAAGAAGCACCACTCAAGGGAAAATTTCACTTTTTCAAATATTATGTTTTCCAAGTACTAGCTCAGACTATTTCTTAGAAACATAACCTCTTCCTACCGTATTTATGAAAACTTTGATCCCTCTGTTTCAACTATTCTTAGAAAAGTCACTGCCTTATGCTAAAAATAATTTCCTTGAATAAAAAATAATATTAAGAAAGCGGCTTCATAAAACCATTTCTGCACGTTTATACTAGTATATATCTCAGTGTAATGGCTTACTTCCTTCTGAAAAGCCTGCCTCTTCCAGTCACTGAATAAAAGGAAATTATGATTCATAACAAAATGAAACAAAAATATACACAAGCAGAACCTCAGCCAAGACTATTCGGGACGATTATGCAAACAAAACAAAACAAAACAAAAAAACTACAAAACATTTTTAAGCATGACTTACAGGACACCCTGCACATTTTAAAATATTAAATAGTATTTCTTCCTAGCTGTTAACATTAAAAGTACACTGTAAACACACATAACATTGTGTATAAAACTTGTATACAAAGGAACACTTAAAACTGATATAGCACATGATATTTGTAGTTCATATGCTTTTTATACGGTCCCCAAATCAAGTTTAATTCCACACACACACAGAGCTCTCTGCAAGTAAGAGGCATCATTAATTTTAAAAGAGCACAAAGCTATGTGCTAAGAAGCATGCAGTGAATAGTCACTAAGTCTTCAGTGAAATACTGTATTTACATACTCAACAGCATACATTAGCAAAAATTCCAACCACTGTAACTTTTCACAAGATTTATTGTCAGAGTTTTAAGTGGATATACTGGGAATAGTTGCACGCTTGTTAAGGGAAAAACTGCCAAGCAAACACTCAACTCATACCTCTTATGCTACCAATAGAAATGAATCTTCTACCAAAAAAATAAAATTCATTTTGCAGTACAGAAATCTGAATATATCCAAGACCTGAGAGTCAAAGTTGTAACGGTTCTCCAGTCTTACAGAAACTGAAACTTACACTCACAGCATTCTGTAAATAAATAAGTGACCAAGAAAAATCTCACCCAACATAACATCACTGTGTTGAAAACTACTCAGACACCTAATGAAGAGTGAAGCTTCAACAAAGAAGGTGCCTGCTGACAATCAAAGAAGACCCATTTGATAATGAGTGTGACAGAAAACAGACACTCAGCTCCTAGATTACTGCTATTAGCAAGTCAAAGACTGTTCAAATTTTAAGAAAATCACCAGGTGCTCTAAAATTTCTGACCTTCCAAGTAAACTACATCCTAAGAGCAAAGAACTAGTTACCATGAAGTGGGTGGCAAGTTGGGGACAATAAGAAAGAAGGACCAAAAAGAGACTCAGAAAAGTAAAATATTAACAGAATAGGAGCTATCATTAGCAATTCTGGTCTACAGAGAAAGTGGGATGAACATTATTAGATCATTAGTCTTTCTCTGGAACATTTAGTTATCACCCACGAGAAACCCGAAAATGCTAAAGACTAAGATAAAAGCAATCAAAGCTTAATAATTAAAAATTATATGGATTCTTTCTATATCTGACCTACAGAGGTTGGAAAAAACATACTGGAATTTCTTTTTCCTTTAGTAAAACTATATGAGATGGCAGGACAAAGAAAACAGATGCCATTTCCACAAAATTCAACTTCTTTCCTCTGGTCCATTAAAACAAATAGAGAAGACACACAGATACTAAAAAATTTTAATAGGGCCAGGATATAGCTTTGTGGCACAAATGCCTGCCTGGCAAGTGCAAGGTCCTAAGTTCAATTCCTGGTATCAAAAAATGTAAAAATATGTAAAAATAACAATTTAAATATGAGAACTATGCAGCAACCAAGAATAGTTCTGAATAATGTAAGTGAAAAAAGCACAATACAAACTCATATGTTCAATATGATTGCAATTCTAAGTGAGAAGATAGTTAACGGGGAAAAACAAAACATTTTTTCCAAAGGAAAGTACTATAAATATTGCCAAAGGGTATTATATAGATTCAAAACTACTTTTAGACTAGCAGTCCTAGCACTTGAAAAATGCTAAATAGGTTGTTCCTCTGAAGAAAACACAAAGTAGGCACCACTGCTTTATAGTTTCTCCTTTTTACGACTTCAAATTAAGAAATGGGCTTTCAAATGAGTGCACTCCAAATGGTTGGTTCTTATCTGTATTAGTAGTCAAAGGGTGTACGGAATTAGATCCCGGATGTGCAGGCATCTGCTCTTCTAAATTAGTGAGCACACTTTCAGAAAGCTTATGGCATTTTGAAAGGTGTCCACTTGCTCAATTTATCTGGATATATTTAAAACAAACTAATGAAAAAGAAAACAAACTAAAGGCAAACAGTGAATCAGTAACCGTGTTAAAAGGAATCCACTGATCTGTTAACAGAAGCCAAGAGTTCCCAAATTAAAGTCTCTGTGTGGTTCATGTTTAAAAGAACCCTTTTTAGCCCACTTTTCAGATCCGGTCCTTCCTGGACCCCCAAGCTGAGGATAGACCCCAAGGATAGGCAAGTAATATACGGCTTAGCTACACATCCAGTGCAACCTTTCTGTTTGGTAGGTTCCAGTCATTAAGACACCTCACTATCAAAATGGATCACACCACGTCCAGGACTGCACCTCATCAGGGTCAAAGTACTGAGAAACCTCAAGGATCACCGCAGTAATTCTTTCAATTTCAATATGAAAGCGCGAATCTCATACAGGTTGATTTAACAATTTGAGATGTATTTTATCAGACTGCTGCAGGCAAAGCAGTTCCTTATCTCTTCTCCGTGGGGCAAAATAACTACCCTATGAGGGCTAAGTCCTTCACAATTTTCTGCTGTGGGTCTGAACCCCGAGAGTGAAATCTTTGGATTTGACTAGCTGTTCACAGTCCCCTCCATTCTTGCATTTCCCTGGACGAATCCTTCCGCGGCTGGAACAAACCTAATTTCCGAAGCCAATAAATAGGTCTCTGAAAAGCTCTACCCCTGGAGGTTTCTACTTGGGCATCTCTCCCCTAAGTTATTGCTTTGCAATCTCCAGCGAAACTACAATGGTCGCTAAGGTAACTGAGGACAGGTTTGATTGAACCTGAGCAAGGCGGGGGCAATAGGGAAATGTGCACCCCAGGCCTGCGAGTAAGAAGCTGCTGGAGCGGACACACTTCCGACCGGGCGCGAGGGTTCAAGGCCCCGGGATGCAAAAGCGGCAGCGCGGCCCGAGGAGGCGGGCGGCGGGGGCTGCCACGCTCTAGGCAGGAAGGGGGAGGGGAGGGAGAGGAAGAGAGGGAGAAGGAGAAGCG
>PVJA010016897.1:0-42580 GCA_004027025.1 Myocastor coypus | reverse complement strand
TTTATTTATTTTTTTCTTGTTTCAGAACCTTTGCTTGTTTATTCACTCATTTTTATGGCCAGCTCAGCCCACCCCGAGGACAGGGCTGGTGCAGCATATGGTGCTGGGGATCGAACCGCGGTCCCTGAAGCTGCCCAAGCTTTCCCAAGCAGGCGCTTTAGACCACTGAGCCATCCCACTGGGCCCCCTTGAGTAGTGTTTTGATTTAAAAAAAATAGTAGCACTATAGTTTTTGTTTTCTGGGTTGGGTTGGGTATTACTTGGTTGCTTATGAACTTGTTTTAGTAATAGAGAAAGCTCCAGCTTGCTCCTCACACTGTGGCTTTTTCCTTGAGGCTATGGGGATAGGTTAGATCAGACACAGTGCTGAGCAGTTTCACTCCAAACTTAAAGAATGCGAAAGGGAAAACACTTCCATTCTCATTCTATTTTATGTTGACTATGGGAATGATTTTTACTGCCTCACAGTTGGAGAAAGTAGATGGCTTTCTACTCTGCTCTTTTCCATTTTTCCACTGTCTTTCCTTGCCGCAATGGGCTGAGCCCACGTCTGCCTAGAGCTCCCACCTCCAAGGCTTGGAGCTTTTCCTTTGCAGTGACTTACAGCTGTCTCTCCAGGGATAGAGATGGCTGTGGGCACTTCTTCTGTGTTCCTCATGTGACTGGAGTCTGTACCCCTGATGTTATTCCAGCTTCTCCTGAATTGCATACTCTGTGGACAGCTGTCATGCTGGCATCCTGGAGAAGCTCATGGGAATGGCGTCTGGAGCATGGCATGGGGAGAGGAGGCACAGGGCCGCTGCTCACTGATGGCTTAGTCTGGCCCCTACCCCCTCAGTGGGTGACATCACCAGAGCACCGCAGTGTGGAGACCTTTTGTGGGCTTTTGCTGTTGTACAGTCTGAAAAGCAGTGAGGGGGGAGAGAGGAGGAAAAAAAGCACGTGGCCTGAAAAGCAGGTGCCGTGGCGTCCCAGGCCTATACTCCTGCGCTTGACAGGCTCAATTACAAGAATTCCATGAGTTGGAGATCAGTCCGGGCTACACAGTGAGACTCAGTCTCAAACACAAAAACAGAAAAGAAGTTAAAAACTGTTCACTTGCGATCTGAGATGTTTGTGTCAGTCAGGTTGAGTTTGTAATGCAGAGTTAGAAAAATGACACCTTGAGGATCTCTTTGCCCTCTCCAGGGGTGCCATGTCACTCAGGAACTCATGAGCCCACTGCCTCTGCTAAGTCAGAGGTTTTCAGTCACTGGTGATTCCACGCTTGAGAAGACATGTGGATGTACCGTGAAACCTTATTTGCCTTTTCTGCAGTTATAGGGAAGCAGATGCTCCAGGTCCTGTCAGTGCTGAGCATGCGCTGGAAGCCCACTCTGCTGCTCAGGAAATGGATTAGGCAGCGCGAGGGGTGCTCAGGAGCATGCTTGCTATTGCAGAGGATCAGTTTCAGATCCATCGCACACCTTCCACGTCACGCCAACCCGGGGCAGTGATGCCTATTTCTCTTCCCAATGAACTCCAGATGTTTGCAGATTTGATGAGTTGTACTGATGTTTTCTTTTTTTTTTTTTTTTTTTGTCTTTCTGAGACAGGGTCTTGCTATGCAGTTCAGGCTAGCCTTGAGCTCACTTTTGTAGTCCAGGCTGGTCTCGAACTCGCACCAATCCTCCTGCCTCAGCCTCCCGAGTGCTGGGATTACTGGTGTGAGCCACCACGCCCAGCTTTTTTTGTCTTTTTGAGACAGGGTCTTGCTATGTAGTTGAGGCTGGTCTCGAGCTCACTTTTGTAGCCCAGATTGTTCTCGAACTCATAACAGTCCTCCTGCCTCAGCCTCCTAAGTGCTGGGATTACAGGTGTGCGCCACCACACCCAGCTTACTGATGTGTTTTTCTTTTTTTTTTTTTTTTGTCTTTTTGAGACAGGATCTTGCTGTGCAGTTCAGGCGGGCCTTGAGCTCACTTTTGTAGCGCAGGCTGGTCTCGAACTCACATCGATCCTCCTGCCTCAGCCTCCCCAGTGCTGGGATTACAGGCATGTGCTGCCACGCCCGGCCCAACTGATGTGTTTTGATACTCAAATCTTTGCTGTCTTTTATGCCTCCTTGTTCCCCTTTTCCTGTATAAGTGCTTTTAAAATCTTATTTGCTTACAGTATAGCTTCATATTTGTGTTTAACCTGGTTTTTAAGTAAGCTGTTTTTTTTTGTTTATCAATTTTTGAGAAGGAAAATGCTACTCATAATTTTTAATCTGTGTGTTAATTTTTCCTTCCTTCCTTCCTTCCTTCCTTCCTTCCTTCCTTCCTCTCTTTTTTGTGAGCAGAACATATTTAGTGAGGGAAAGAAAACTCCTGTCTAAGAGGAACAGGAGGGGTGTCCTGAGTGAGTAGTTCCACAAAAATGAATGGTTCTTTTTTTTTTTTTTGTAATTTAGGGAAGGCTGTACAGGGTGTTCAGTACTCAGTGGATTCCTGACTTGTAGTGATCTGCCTTTTTACAGCCTCCCAAGAGCTGGGATTATAGGCTGGAGCCACCACTCCCAGTCTCAATTGCTGGCTCCTTGCACCCTGGAGCAGCGGGGCTAGCCCGGCAGACCTGAAGATAGAACCTCGTGCCCCTGTGCCTGCTTGTAGGCAACTTAATAATCTGTGGATTAATCTCTTTGCTGAACAGAAATCATGTTTTTCTTTTTGTATCTTTTCATAGTCACCTTAACATTTATGCCTTTACAAATTGATATGTCAAGATCTTGTCCACTCTGACCAGAAGAGAAAGTGACTGCTTATGCCTCTCCACGTTATCAGTGCTTTTCTTTTCATATTTTTGCATTGTGTCTATCTAGAGTGAATCTTTGAATGTTTGTGATGGAAATGTCAGGTTGCCTTGGCCTGCAAAATATAAGGCACATAAATGTTTGATTCATTAATTGTTCCCCTTGACTTGGACTGCCAAGCATATCAATTCTCATTTTTTAATAAAGCAGAGGTATTTCTGGATATTTCTTGCAAATTTCAATATTGTCTTATGTTTAGACTATATAGCGTGTCTCAGAAATGGAAAGGAAAACATCTGTTTTTCACTTTCAGCTTTAAAAAGTACAGTGCTAGCCGGGCGTGGTGGCTCATGTCTGTAATCCCAGTACTCGGGAGGCTGAGGCAGGAGGATTGGTGCGAGTTCGAGACCAGCCTGGGCTATAAAAGTGAGCTCAAGGCCAGCCTCAACTGCATAGCGAGACCCTGTCTCAAAAAGACAAAAAAAAAAAAAAAAAAAAGTGCAGTGCTGCCCATTGTTTTATCAGAAAGCAAAATTCACATTCATAGTTGCTTCAGTAGTAGTATAAATTAATTGTATTAAGAATATAATTTACAGGCTTTCACAGAGAGCAAATTGGTCAAGTACTGGCCATGACTCATTCTGATGGCTGACACCGACAACAGTTCTATAAAGCACTGCACATGGTTCCAAAGTTAATCCTGAGGAGAATTGACCCTGGAAAGTACAAATGATGAAAGTTTTGTTAGACAGGTCTTGCTTTGGCTTGCACTTGATCACCCAACAGAAAAGCTTAATTACAAGGCATAAAACGCAGAGCTAGATTAGTAGGATGAGCTGTAAGAGGCTTAAATCAACAGCCTCCAACATTGCCAGTTTCATCGGTAACCCACTACAATTATGAAACATTGAACTATATATCTACTTCCTCCTAGTTCAAAGAGAAGAAAACTTTTTCTTCTCTTCTTTTGTCTTCCCCCCCGCTTCAGAACCAATATTGGTTAGAAAATTTGTCATAACATTTGTGAGGACAATATGCAGTGTGTCAACTATTGCTAATGTACTACTAATGTTTTGAAACTCTCATATTGTTATCTCTTATTAAGAGTAATAAAAATTAAAATAAAAAAAAACGAATATAATTTAAGCTGAGCTGTGGTGGTGCACGACTGTAATTCCAGCACTTGGGAGGCTGAGGCAAGAGGATCAGTGTGAGTTGGAGACCAGCTGGCCTACAAAAGTGAGCTCAAGGCCAGCCTGAACTGCGTAGTGAGATCCTGCCTCAAAAAGACAAAAAAAAAAAGAATATAATTTGAAGAGAAATATAATTTGGAGAATTTATAACATCACATCAAATATTGTTTTACATTATTTTGTGTATATTCAGATCATCTTGTCCTATTTCTTATCTCCCTCGCTCCTTTTCTGCCTTTCTCTTGAGACAAGGATTCCCTGTGTAATCAAGTTGACCTTGAACTCAGGAGTCCAGGCTCTGCCAGAGCTTCAGGTGTTCTCACCCCACCCAAAGGCTGACATTCCAGACATGCACAGTGTGTTGCGCTATTAAATTTTATTTGAGCTTATTATTTTTGGATATGACTACATTTTATATTTTTGAAGAATGAGAAGATTTTATTAAGGTGGGTATTGAAATAGAGGTATATGACTATCATTGTTGATAAAGTCTTTACAGTGATATGTGAGAAAGAATTTCTTGTGTAAAATAGCATAGTTTGAGACAAGTAGCAGAATGGTCCATCTGTTAATTGCTTTTAAGACTAACATTAGAAGTTTATGCACAAATTGGTAAAAATTCAATATTCTAATATGTTTTAAAAAATTACAGTTTCTTTCCTAAAGTGTTCATGATATTGCCACATTAGGAATCATTTGTTGTACCTTTGAGTCTATTAAAACATCACTATATGAACTTTATTTATTTTTATTTTTGAAAATGTTACATGACACAATAAAATAACAAAAGTTAATGCATTGCATATTGCTATCTTTACTTACTTACTCAGAGTACAAGATAAAGGCATAACAGTTCCCCAGGAGGTATTAACATGAATTTTCTTTTTCAATGAACTAGGCAGTGTTATCGCTATAACTTACTGGGTTTTTTCTTTTCCTTTTCTGTCTTTTTCCTATCCTAGTCCTTTTTTTTCCCCCTTTTGAGCAATTTCTTCCATTTCACAGTATCTGTTGTACATTATAGACACATCTGATTTATTCCACTTATGGTTATGGTCTCACATTGTATCTGTTTACCTATAGAAGTGTCAAGTGTCTTTTCTTTATGGCTAAGTAGTACACAGTTGATGTGTGTGCAGGATTTTGTTTATCTTTTTGAGACAAGGTCTCGCTATGCAGTTTAGGCTGGCCTTGAGGTCACTTTTGTAGCCCAGGTTAGTCTCCAACTCACACTGATCCTCCTGCTTCAACCTCCCAAGTGCTGGTACTACAGACATGCACCATCTCAGCCTGCCCTGGAGGTGGGGCTGGCGTCCCATATGATGCTGGGGATCGAACCACAGTCCCTGTGGTTGCCTAAGCTTTCCTAAGCATGTGCTTTAGACCACTGAGCCATCACACCAGCCCAAAGCTTGATGCTCATTGTTTTGTTTTGTTTTACAGTACCAGGAGTTGAACTCAGGACATGTCACTTGCCAGGCAGGCACTATCCCACTGAGCCAAATTCCCCAGCCCTTGAATGCACGATGTTTCGAACACATAGCTATGACAAATTACACTGCTATAAACATGGGCACCTTACATCGCTGTGGTGTGGTATTTTAATTTTCTAGGCAGATGTCCAGAAGGGAAATACGTGCTTTGAATGGAACCTCTAATTCTAGTTTTTCAGGAATCTGTACACTAATTTCCTCAGTGGTTATACCAGTCTGTGCTCCCACCAATAGTGGAGAAGTGTTCCTTTTTATTCAGAGTGCTGCCAGCATTTCTTATTTATTGGTTGATTTTCTTTCTTTTTTTTTTTTTCCTTTTTGAGACAGGGTCTCACTATGCAGTTCAGGCTGGCCTTGAGCTCACTTTTGTAGCTCAAGCTGGTCTTGAACTTGCACTGATCCTCCTGCCTCAGCCTCCCAAGTGCTGGGATTACAGGCGTGAGCCTCCACGCCCGGCTGACATTGGTTAATTTCTTGATGAGAGCTATTCTATCTGAGATAAAATGGAATCTCAGTGTTGTTTTAATTTGCATTTCATGAATGATCAATACTGTTCAAAAGTTTTCATATATTTATTTGCAACTTGTATTCCTTCATCTGAGAAATATGCATTCATCTTCGAGCCCATTTTGGATGGCCTAATTTTTTTTTTTTAATTCTTTGTTCTGGATAGAAGTCCTTTATGTCAAGGACAGTTGACTAATTTTTTCCCCCTTATTCTTGGGTTTTCTTTTCGTTCTATTAGTGTGCTATTTTACTATGCAAAATCTTTTCAATAAGATGAGATTCCTGTTGTGAGTTCTGTGAAGTATTTCCTGTGCAGTTTGGTTTTTGTTCATGAACTCTCTACTCCTATGTCATCAAGATTTCCACCTAGCTTCTCTTCTAGAAGCTTTAGTGTTTCTGTTTCAATATTTAGATCTTTAATCCAGTTTGCCTTTTAGTTTTGTGCATGGTGAT
The DNA here is from genome assembly GCA_004027025.1 of Myocastor coypus. Taxonomy (NCBI): domain Eukaryota; kingdom Metazoa; phylum Chordata; class Mammalia; order Rodentia; family Myocastoridae; genus Myocastor; species Myocastor coypus. The sequence goes on along the minus strand of PVJA010016897.1, from coordinate 36,161 downwards.
AGAGTTTGGTCTAGTTTTAGTCTTCAGCATGTAGGAAGCCAGTTTTTCCAGCATCATTTATTAAAGAAGATATCTTCCAGTGAATGTATTTTTCCACTTGTGAAAGACAAGATGGTGAGTGTGTGTTTGGTTATGTCTACAGCTTTTTATTCTGTTCAACTGATTCTCAGGTCTGGTTTTGTTTGGCCAATAACGTGCTGTGTTAATTACTGTATTTTTATAGTTTAATTTCCAGTCAGGAATTGCGATGCTTCCTGCCTTACCTTCATTGCCTATATTTGGTTTTACTATTCTAACTCTCTTCTGGTTCCAGATAAATTTTAGGAATGTTTTCTCTAGTTCTGTGAAGTATGCTAATGGTATTTTGACTGAGTTTTCCTTAGATCTATGTCTTGGTTACTCAATTCTGTCACTGCTGGAACAAAATAACCGATTCTGAGTATTAAAGAAGGAAGGATTTATTTAGCTCACAGTTAGTAGAGGTTTCAGCCTGTACTCGGTTGGTCCCCAGACAACGTGTGGAACATGGCAGCAGGCAGCAGTTCATGGCTGCAGAAAACAGCAAAGAGCCAAAGGTGGGGAACAGCGGCTGCAGTAGCAGAGGCAAGCCTCTCTCCCTCCTTACAGCATAGTGCAGATTACCCACCCCAAGGCAGAAACAGCATACCCACAGTCGCACCATTGGATCAGGAATGAATCACAAACTCTAGGTGCCACCGCAGACTGCATGAGGCTTTGGGAGGACAGCTAGACACTAACCACAGCAATTTATGTATCTGACAATTTTGAGAATATGGCCATTTTCACAATACTAATTCTTCCTATCAGCAAAGGATCGCTTTCTATTTCTATCTATCTATCTATCTATCTATCTATCTATCTATCTATCTATCTATTTTCTTGTTTCAGAACTTTTGTTTGTTTATTTTTATGGCCGGCTGAGCCTGCCCTGAGGGCAGGGTTGGTGTAGCATGTGGTGACGGGGATTGAACCACAGTCCTTGCAGCTGCCTAAGCTTTCCTAAGCAGGTGCTTTAGACCACTGAGCCATCCTGCCGGGCCCAGTCTCTGTTTTTATAGAGTACTATAATTTTATTTTTTGAGACAGAAAATAAGCTTGCTATGCAGTTCAGGCTAGCTTTGAGTTCACTTTTGTAGGCCAGGCTGGTCTTTTACTCACACTGATCCTCCTGCCTTAGCCTCCCAAGTGCTGGGATAATAGGTGTGTGCCATTATATCCAGGAATAATTTTCAATATATAGATCGTTCACTTTCTTTGGTAGATTTGAGTCCTATTTTAATTTATTTATGTTATGTTATTTTTGAAGGATATAGTTTTCCTGAACCTGATTTTTTAAAAAAATGACTGCTTGAAAGCTGCTGTTTAAGCTCTGCTCCCTTATTGCACATCCTTTGTTTTTAGTGGATTCACATAGTTTAGTGAGTATTACATGTTAGGTATCAAACCATGCAATCAACCAGACCAGACATTCTGGCAGGAGTAGAGGATTTAGTGGGGTCTCAAGCAGGTTGGCTGTCTAGTGGATCAAGACAGCAGCGAAGGAAGGAGGCACAGGAAACTTTATAGGATCTTTTCTGGAAGGTTGTCACGGGCTAGAACAGCTGAGGGGGAGCTATTCCTGGCAGGGCAGGTACACCTGTGGAAGACCTTTGGTGTTAACAGAGGAGAGTTTGCTTGGATGCTTGCCCAGGTCTAACTCAGCTGGACCTGTTCTGTGGTTCTGGGTTTGGCTCTGTGTGGGGCCAAGGGGGAGAGAGTTTGGGGTAGGGTGACTGGGAAACCAAGCCTGGGAAACTGAATATATATGACCAAGACTTTTTTTTTTTATTTTCCAGTTGATCTCTGATGAGATAGATTCTCTTGTCATTGATGAAACATGTTGCATATCGATACTGTCATGATCTATGCACAATTATATATATATTTTTGCAGAACTGGAGATTGAAATATGCACAATGATTTTGACTCCTCCACTTCAGTCTTTTTTTTTTTTTTTTTAAAGGATTTTTAAATTTTATTATTTTTTTCTTGTTTCAGAACTTTTTGTTTGTTTATTTGTATGGCCGGCTCAGCCTGTCCTGAGGGCAGGGCTGGTACAGCATCTGGTGCCGGGGATCGAACTGTGGTCCCTGCAGCTGCCCAAGCTTTCCTAAGCAGGTGCTTTAGACCGCTGAGCCATCCTGCGAGGCCCGCATTTCAGTCTTTATACCTCTTCCACTTGTTTATCTCTCTTTTTTCCCTTACAACATGACCCATGGATTTTGGTTTCTTGTGACAGAACAGTGGAGACAGTGAATATCCTTGACTGATTTCTGATCCTAAAATAAATCATGTAGAGTGTCTCCATTGGTAGTTCCATTAATCTCTTTTGTCTTTATTAAAGATCCTTAATAAATAACGAATAGACATTAACATTTAGAAAAATGTTTATGCCATGATTGAAATAATCACATGAGGATTTTCTTTGTTGTGTTGAGTTTCTGATACTGAATTACCTAATCTTTGATAAAGTATATAAACATCACTTAATTATGATATCGTGACAAGGCTGGGAAGATAGCTAAGTAGCATAAGTGCCTGCCTGACAAGCACCAGGTCCTGAGTTCAATACCCCATACCTAAATAAAAAATAAAAATAATATGATCTTTTAAAATTGTAGAAGTGTATTTCTGTATGTGTATATATATGTCTGTGTATGTTTGTTCATATGTATACTTCAGATTGCATATAATTATATATATGAAACTGGGATTGAATTTAGGACCTTGCACTTGCTAGGGAAGCACTTATGTCCCTGAGCTATCTCCCCAGACCCCTATGACTTATATTTGAAACAAGAGATTATATAAGAAGGAACTTGGCATCAAAATATATGAGTGAACCTGGGTGTGGTGGCACATACCTATAAACCCAGCACTTGGGAGGCTGAGGCAGGATGATCAGTCTAGTTCTGACCAGCCTGGGTTACAAAAGTGAGCTCAAGGCCAATCTGCACTGCATAGCAAGACCCTGTCTCAAAAGGACAAAAATAAATAAAAATAAACATAAAATGAATATATGAATGAGCAGAACAAGGCTTAGGTATAGAGCACACGATTAGGGACACTGAGTCCCTGGGTTCTGTTCCCTTACCTGACATGAGAAATTAAAGCAAATGAGACTTGTAAATCTGTGAACTCTATGACTTTTATTTATTTATTTATTTATTGTATCATAATTGAGACAATATTTGTAGTTAGTATGTGGAGGAAGATCACATATTACAGAGCTTTTGTCAAATTCGTCCACTTGGAAACATTCTGGTATTTTAATGATTGAAATGTATGTGACACCTAGTAATGTGAATATTTTGAGGTGACTTGGAATGCACCATTTATAGTTTGAGTTTCTGAGGTTAGTTAATATTTAGGACAATAATAACCTATCCATGTTTTTTTTTTTTTTTTTTTTTTTTTCCTTTTTGAGACAGTTGTGCCCGAGATTGAACTCCTGCTGTGCTTGCCTAAGCAGGCACTTATTGCAATGAGCTATCTTGATAGCTGGCCCTTAAGATACCTACTTTTTAAAAAAAAATTTTTATTTTATTTATTTATTTTTTTCTTGTTTCACAACCTTTGTTTATTCACTCATTTTTATTTTTATTTTTATATTTATATTTTTATTTTTTTTATTCACTCATTTTTATAGCCGGCTCAGCCAGCCCCGAGGGCAGGGCTGGCACAGCATGTGGTGCCAGGGATCGAACCGCGGTCCCTGAAGCCACCCAAGCTTTCCTAAGCAGGCGCTTTAGACCACTGAGCCATCCTGTTGGGCCCCTGGGGTCCGATTTTTAAAATTCCTTATACATTCTAGATGTAAATCTTTTTGCTGAGGGTCAGTAGGCTAAAAGTTTTCCCAGTTTGTGCATTTTCTTTTCACTCTGTTGCTGATTTCTTTGATGTGCATAAAAACTTTTCAATTAAGATGAGATCCCAGTGTGGATTCTTTGAAGTATTTTCCCTGCATTTGTAGTAGTTGTTGTTGTTAATGAACTCTCTATAAACCTGTCTTCAAAATTTCTGTTTCCTCGTCCTTTAGAATCAGTGTTTCTGTTCTAATGTTGAGATCTTTGTTCTACTTTGCCATAAGTTTAGTACACGGTGATAGACATGAGTGTAATTTTAGTCTTCAGCACGTGGAGAGCCAGTGTTTTCAGCACTGGCTATCTTCCAGTGAGCATGTATGTGTAGCTCCCTTGTCAAGGATGAGGTAGCTGCATGTCTTTGTAGTTGTGTCTCCATGTTCTTATCTGTTCCATTCATCCATCCTCCAATGTGTTTGTTTATTTTTTTCCAGTACCAGCTGGTGGAACTTTTGTGGTTTTCTATCCTGTGAGAGGAAGACTTTCAGGATAGCTTAGTTGGTTAAGTGTGTGTGACTACAATCCCAGTCAGGAACAGAGGTTGGCAGTTTGATCCCCAATCCCACTCATAAGGTAGCCTAAGCCAGGAGGAAAAAAAAATCTTATTAATCTTTGGGGGCTTTCTGGTTAGTTCAGTGATTAAAGCGCCTTTGTAGGCAGTCGCAGTCAGGCACAGGGGACAGTGGTTCAATACCCACCTGCCCCCTTATGGCAGCCCGAGCCAGTAAAAAAAAAAAAAAAAAATGCTTCTAAGTCTTCATGGTGCTGGGGATTTATCTAAGAAGAATAAATGATTGCCTGGGAAGTACAAGGTCCTGAGTTCAATCCCCAGTACCAGAAAAATAAAACAACAACAACAAAAACTTAGCACAGTACCCTACTAGGACACATAACTTTGGGGGCTTTGGGGTTAGCTCAATGATTTAAGCACCTGCATGGACAATCCCAGTCAGGCCCATGGGATGGGATTGCAGTTTGATCCCCACGCCCACCCATAATGCAGCCTGAGCCAGCCAAAAGAAAACAAAAACCTTTTCTGTCCTGTGAGAGTGAAGATTTTTGAAGTAGCTATTGATGGTCTATTGAATTTCAGTAGGGTCTGTAGTGATTTCCCTTTTCATTTGAGTTTTTTCTTTTATTTTTTTTTATAAGATTGGCAGGAGTTTATCAATATTGCTTATTTTTTCAAATAATCAAGTCTTTTTTTTTTAAAGAATTTATTTTATTTTATTTATTTATTTCTTGTTTCAGAACCTTTGTTTGTTTATTCACTCATTTTTTATGGCCCGCTCAGCCCACCCCAAGGACAGGGCTGGTGCAGCATGTGGTGCCGGGGATCGAACCACAGTCCCTGAAGCCACCCAAGCTTTCCCAAGCAGGGGCTGTTAGACCACTGATCCATCCCGCCGGGCCCCAAGTAATCAAGTCTTTGAATCATTAATTCTTTGAATTGTTTTCTTAGTCTTCACTGCATTAATTTCTGCTTGATCTTTATGATTTCCTCCTTTTTTGGGAGTCTTTGGGCTTGATTTTCTTTTTATTTTAAAGCCTGAGGTGCAGTGCAAGGTGGTTTATTTTTGCTTGTTCTGTTTTTTTATTTTCTAACCTGTTCCGTTTTCTTTCTTTTTTTTTTTTTTTTTTTTTTTTTTTTTTTTTTTTTTTTTTTTTTTTTTTTTTTTTTTTTTTTTTTTTTTTTTTGTCTTTTTGAGACAGGGTCTCACTATACAGTTCAGGCTGGCCTTGAGCTCACTTTTGTAACCCAGGCTGGTCTCGAACTCACACCGATCCTCCTGCCTCAGCCTCCCAAGTGCTGGGATTACAGGCGTGCGCCACCACGCCCGGCCAGTTTTCTTGATGTACAAACTCACTGTTATAAATTTCCCTCTCAATACTGCTTTCGTTGTATCTCACAGGTTCCAGTAAGTTGTATTTATATTTTCACTTAGTTGTAAATATAATTTAGTTTCTTGTTTAGTTTCATCTGTGACTCATTAGGCTGAAGGCTAAAAGTTGATCCCACAAGCTTAACTACAGAAGTGGGTAGAAAAGAACGAAGGAGTATTTGAGGGAATTTTTGAACTTGGTCTCTGGATCTCTCTCCAGACATTTAGAGAAGAAAAAAAGAAAGAAAGAGAGAGAGAGAGAAAGAAAGAAAGAAGAGAGGGAGAGAGAGGGGGAAGGAGGGAAGGAGAGAGAGAGAAGGAAGCAAGGAGGGAGGGACGCAGGGAGGGAGGCAGGGAGAGAGGAAGAGACAGGCAAGAGACAAGGAAAGAAGAAAAAGGAAAAAAGGGAAAGTAAAATACAAACACAAATAAAACAAGATAAAGCTGGGTGTGGTGGCGCACACCTGTAATCCCAGCACTTGGGAGGCTGAGGCAGGAGGACTGGTGTGAGTTTGAGACCAGCCTGGGCTACAAAAGTGAGCTCAAGGCCAGCCTGAACTTCATAGTGAAACCTTGTCTAAAAAAAAAAAAAAAAAAAAAAAAAAAAAGATAAATTAAAACAAAACAAAAAACCAGGGAAGCCAGGTCCACCCCCCTACCTACTTCTGCTCTATGTGGCTTTGACCCTAAGCACAGTCTGTTTCACCTAACTTACCACCTGTTGTCCCATATTTCAGACTGCCATCTCGCTAGTCTTGCCTTTGCATTGTGTTCACACTTGGGGTTCCTACTGTGTGGCTGGTGTGCCCCTAGTTGCCTGGTCCCATTCATGCAAGGAAAGGAGCCAATAAGATGGATTTCTCTGAGGGTGCAGGTTGCTGAGTTCTGGGTTCAGTGTGGCATGAGATATTCCACACTTCTAGTTCCGCCTTTGTATCACCTGTCCCTTACTCAGGGTCCTACTGTGTCTCTGGCATTCCAACTTATATTTTTTAGAGAGATGAAGCTGTTAATGTTGAGAAATGTTATTACTGGTTAATGTGCTCATTAATTACTATCCTTGCATTCTTTCCCTTTTGTTTGTACTTTGTTATTATTTATGAGTTGCCATTGCTTGCTATTTTCATCTCTTACTTCTGCTGAAAGGGCTGTTGGGAAAAAGGAACCCTTTTCCACTTTTTTATCATCTGGGCTTTCAGCTGTTGTACAGATACCAGTCATTTTACAACCAAGTTCTGGTCCTATGCATAGTTCATTACCTAAATAAGACACTAAGTGAGAAATTTCACATTATACACATTCATGTTCAGAACAGATGTGGTCAAAGAAAACTCAAACTTGGCTTTGCTTTTATTTGCCTAAATTTTACCTGCAATGCTGTAATGTATAACAGGACATGAAACTGCAGAACTAGTCTATACAGCACAGTCAACAAAATCCACACTGCTTTATAAGAGAAGGTACATGATACAAAATAAACATTTCAGGCCCCACCAGGTGCACAAAACCTTATGAAAGAAATTGAGGGGGCCTGGCAGGATGGCTCAGTGGTCTAAAGCACCTGCTTAGGAAAGCTTAGGCGGCTGCAGGGACCACAATTTGATCCCAGGTACCACATACTGTGCCAGCCCTGCCCTCAGGGAAGGCTGAGCTGGCCATAAAAATAAATAAATAAACAAACAAAAGTTCTGAAACAAGAAAAAACAATAAATAAAAAAAAGAAATTGAGGTCGTATAAAAGTCTGATCAGTGGGTTTTAAGTCTTTTTCTTGAGGCAGGTTCTCAGACAGTAGAGCACTCTGGCCTTCAACTCCATCCATACTGGCCTCAAACTCATTACGACCCTCCTGAGTTGGTTGCAATTAAAGGTGTGTGCCACAGTGCCAAGGCTCTAGTCTTACATGTGTGTCTCGGTAGTAAGTCCGATCAGTGATTAAGTAGATACCTTGTCAGGTGAGTTAAACATCCTGTTATCAAATTAGATAAAAATGGTTTATTTTTCTTACACACACTCTGTGATACACTTTAGAATACAATACAGCAACTTGCAACAAACCATCCCATTTGTGGGATTCAGTCAACATGATCCCACACATATCATAAAAAGCAGTGTCCCAAATTATTTTAAAAAGTTTTCCTGGGCATGGTGGTGCATGCCTGCAATCCTAGCAATTTGGAGGCTGAGGCAGGAGGATCAGTGGGAGTTGGAGACCAACCTGGATTACAAAGTGAGCTCAAAGCCAGCCTGCAATGCATAGTGAGGCTCTGTTTCATAAAGACAAAAAAAGATGTGGACATCTCTATCCTAAATGGAATTTTGGCTCATTAATAAATTGCAGATAATTGCACGCGACCAATGAAATTAAAATATTACTAACACTATATCTCAGAACCATGAACCTTCGTCACTCTAGTCAACAAGAAGTGTTCTTTCTGGTGAAACTGGGATTAAAATAGCCATTGTTTTGTCTACCTCTGCTATAAACACTTTGGAGAATGAAAAGATAATGGAATGTTGTAAAGGTGCTTTCTACACGAGGGTATAAGAAAACACCTGAAACCATCATGAGTCATTTAAAATTACTGTTAATGAATTTTACTTTGTTTTTCATTGCATATTTGTTTATGAAACCGTTTTCAAAGTGCTGCTTAAATTCAATAAGAAAAGGAGAGTGTCTATTTCTTTTTTTTTCTTTTTTTTTTTGTCTTTTTGAGACAGGGTCTTGTTATGCAGTTCAGGCTGGTCTTGAGCTCACTTTTGTAGCCCAGGCTGGTCTCGAACTCACATCAATCCTCCTGCCTCAGCCTCCCGAGTGCTGGGATTTCTATTTATGAAATAATTTAAAAATAGAAATATATTCCCTGTTCTGTGAGAATAAATCATGTGATGCTCGTCTACCCCACTTTTTGTTACCCAACCTCTACTCTATTAAGCTCTCTCTGTGCATCATGCTTTACAGATAGTGTAGAAATAGAACTGGGGTGAACCAGCAGGGAACCAGTATTCTACTCTTTCTTTCACAGTGAATTCCCCTCTAGCATCCACACTACTATTTGAGAAGTACATATGGAATTAGTATTTCATGATCAAGATATGAAGTACCCATTTACATGACTTAACCTCGCTTCAGCTTATCTTGAGTAGATCTCAGATGTTTTGTGTTGAGTCTCACCATTCTTCCTGGAAATATCTTTCTGATGATGTAGCAGGCAGTGATCTTTGAGGATGTGGCTGTGAAGTTCACCGTGGAGGAGTGGGCTTTATTGGAACCATACCAGAAGAAGCTCTATAGAGATGTGATGTGGGAAAACTTTAGCAATGTCACTGCTCTAGGTAAGGAAGATATCATTTTTCATTTATGTAACTGGAGACAGCTTAATTTATTAGAGTATAGAAATATTTTCATGAACCTATTGGGTATGATGAAGTTATACCATGAATCTAACTGGAAGCTAATAATTTTCATGGAAATGTAGCCTAATATTATTTTTCTTTTTCCACACTTTAGAAAGAAACTGGGATGACCAGCAAATTGAAGATGAGGACAAAAATTATAGGAAAAAATTAAGGTAATTTTCACTCACAAGAATGTGCCTCAAAGGTCAGAAATATAAAAACCAAGCAAACTATAGAAGGAAGGCTACATTGAAACCAAAATAGAGAGCTAGGCATGGTGGTGTATACGTATAGTCCTAGCACTTGGGGAACTAAAGCACTTGGGGAACTAAAACACTTGGGGAACTAAAGCAGAAGGCTTGGCAGGATTTCAAAGCCTGCCTGTGCTATGTAGTGAGTTTAAGGCCAGCCTGAACTGTGTAAAGAGACTTTGTGTCCAAAATGAAAACAAAAAATACAGAAAGCAAGGTCATCTTTGAATTTATTTAATTACACTAAATTTCTTTGAAGATGCATACATGTTTAGCATCTGTAATCTGATATTTGAATATTTGAAATACGTTATATGTCAAATATAGGTAGTATTGAATGTAAGACACAATGAGCATTGCCTAATATATAACACTATTTTCTATGCTCAAGATTATAGAATTATAAAATTGCATTTAGGCATTGATTACGTTCCCTATTTAAAAATTTGTGTTTAGATGAGAGCCAAATGTAGGGTATCTCATATATATATATATATATATATACATATATATATATATATATATTCTCAAGACTGCTTCTTAAATTGTGTAACTAATGCTATATGTATTGAAATCCAGTGTACACAGTCTATATTTGCAACCATGGTAATCTCAAAGATCTATTCAAAATCCAAATGCATACCCTCATTTTTTCAAGCAATACTCAAAAGCATTTATTGGATTTATGATCCAAATTGCAGCATTAGAAGGTACCTTACCATGTTATTAAAAATTTTATTGTAGTCTAACATCTTTTGCAAAATTTATGCATGTTCCTCAAAAAGAAGTAAAAATAGAAATTTCATTTTACTGAGCTGTACTTGTTGTCTGAGCATGCCCACAAAGTTAAAGTAATATTAGATGGTACATGTTAATCTAAGTTTATGGCTGTAAATTTACAAAGCGAATCTCTGGGAGTCACCTGGATGCGCATTCATAGATGAGTGGAGAGGTAGACTTTGATAGCCTGGGCAAGATGGAGCAAACTGGGAAGCTGAGGGATGTTTTTGCTCAACCTGAGCATCTTAATGAGAAAATCCAAAAGAATGAACGACTCTGAAAATGTAGCTCAGTGCTAAAACCCTAGGTTCAAACCTCAACACTAAAATATATGCGGTGTGTATGTGTAATGGAATGATATTTAACCATAAATGAAAATTAATATTGTTTCCTAAGAAATGCATTGATTGGGAAATTATGTTATATTAAATAAGATAATCACAGAAAATTTAGTAGCACAATTGAAAACGTAAGATAAAAGAGATAGCAGCAAAGAGATGGTCGCAAGGAAAGGGGCAGATATTTGGTAGAAGGGCTCAGCCCAAAGGGGAGTTGCAGAATCATGGAGGAACAAGCATGAAAAAGAATCAAGCTATGATTTTATATACGTACCAATTATTCTGAAGGAAAATAATCAGTGTGTGCTTTTGACATACCATGCTTAAACTCTGAAATGAATGCTGCTTTTTTCTTTGGCAGAAGTACAGAAATAGATAAATGCTGTCAACATGAATTATGCTATAAATATGGAGAAATCGATTTTATGACTCCTGATATAGATGTGCACATGAAACTGCTTGGTATAAAACCAGATAAAAGTCTTGCACACGGAAAGCCTTTGACTATTGACTCATCACCTATTGTGCCCATCATAAGTAATACTGGACTCAAATCATATGAGCTCCATGGATGTGAACAGAAGCTGTTTAACTGTAGTGGACATGGCGAAACTGTCACTGGCTTTCAATCCCTTCAGAAACATGCAAAGACAAACCCTGAAGAAAAACTCTATCAATATGAGCAGTGTGAAGAATCCAACTCTGACTGCACTAAAGGAAGTAACGCTGAAGTGAAATTCTTTGAGAATAAGCAAGATGCGAGAGCTTTCAGTATACCCAACTATGTTCAAATCCAGAAAAGTGATCACAGTAGTGTAGATATCTATATATGTATGCAATGTGGAAAAGGGTTGAATTCTTACCATGATATTCAGAAACATGAGAAAACTCATCCTGCAACAAAATCCTATGTATATATACACAGCTGGAAATTTTTTAGCTGTAACATTTCATTTGGTAATCATGAAACAATTCACATTGAGGAAACACCCTATGGACATAAACAATGTGGGAAAGCTTTTAGCACACCAAGTCATTGTTTAAGACAGAAACAAACGCACACTGGGGAGAAATCTTATGATTGTAAGCAGTGTGGGAAAGCTTTCACCACAGATAGTTCTTGTCAGATACATGAGAGGACTCACAAAGGGGAGAAACCCTATGTCTGTAAGCAATGTGGGAAAGCTTTCAGTAGGCAGAGTGCATGTAAAATACATGAAAGGATCCATAGTGGGGAGAGACCTTATGTTTGTAATCAATGTGGTAAAGCTTTCATCACACACATTGTATGTAAAAGACATGAAAAAACTCACAGTGGAGAGAAGCCCTATGTCTGTAAGCAGTGTGGAAAAGCTTTCAGCAGACAGAGTGTATGTAAAATTCATGAAAGGATCCACAGTGGGGAGAGGCCCTACACATGTAAGCAATGTGGGAAAGCTTTTAGCACAGACATTATATGTAAAAGACATGAAAAGACTCACAGTGGGGAGAAACCCTATGCATGTACGCAATGTGGCAAAGCGTTTACTACACGTAGTTATTGTCAAATACATGAAAAGAGTCACAGTGGGCAAAAACATGTATGTAAGCAATGTGGGAAAGCATTCAGCACACATAGTATATGTAAAGCACATGAAAGAATCCACACTGGGGAGAAACCCTATGTATGTAAGCAGTGTGGGAAAGCTTTCAGCACACAGAGTTACCGTCGAAGACATGAAAGGACTCACACAGCGGGCAAGCCCTTCATCTGTAAACAATGTGGGAAAGCTTTCAGCACACGCCGTTATTGCCAGACACATGAAAGGACTCACACTGGGGGCAAACCCTATGCATGTAAGCAGTGTGGTAAAGCTTTCAGCAGGTGCAGTGAATGTAAAAGACACGAAAGGACCCACACTGGGGAAAAGCCCTACGTATGTAAGCAGTGTGGGAAAGTTTTCAACACAAAAGGCAACTATCTAAAACATGAAAGAACTCACAATGAAGAAAAACCTTTTGTGTGTATACACTGTGGGAAAGCTTTCAGCACGCATAGCTATTACATAAGACATCAACGGACTCACACTGGGGAGAAACCCTATGAATGTAAGCAATGTGGGAGAGCTTTCAGTAGGCAGAGCGCGTGTAAAATACATGAAAGGATCCATAGTGGGGAGAGACCGTATGTTTGTAATCAATGTGGTAAAGCTTTCAGGACACATATTGTATGTAAGAGACATGAAAGGATCCATAGTGGAGAGAGACCCTATGTTTGTAATCTATGTGGTAAAGCTTTCCGCACGCACATTGTATGTAAAAGACATGAAAGAACTCACAGTGGAGAGAAACCCTATGTATGTAAGCAATGTGGAAAAGCTTTCAGCAGACAAAATGCATGTAAAATTCATGAAAGGGCCCACAGTGGGGAGAAACCTTATGCATGTAAGCAATGTGGTAAAGCTTTCAGCACACGTGTTATATGTAAAAGACATGAAAAGACTCATAGTGGGGAGAAACCTTATGCATGTAAACAGTGTGGGAAGGCCTTCACCACGCATAGTTACTGTCAGACACATGAAAGGACTCACACTGGACAAAACCAATATGTAAGGAATGCGGGAAATCATCCAGCACACATAGTGTATGTGAAAGACATGCAGCAACCCACACTGGGGAGAAACCCTATGTATGAAAGCAGTGTTGCAAAGCTTTCAGCACACACAGTTACCATGGAAGACATGAAAGGACTCACACTGGGGCAAGCTATACGTATGTAAGCAATGTGGGAAAACCTTCACCACATGTTATTGTCTAACACATGAAAGAACTCGCACTGGGGGCAAACGCTACGTAAGCAACGTGGGAAAGCTTTCACCAGGCACTGCTATTGGCAGACACATGAAGGGACTTTTATTCGGAGTAAACCTTATGTGTGTAAGCAATGTGGAAAATCTTTCAGTAGGTGCAGTGAATGTAAAAGACATAAAAGAATCCATACTGGGGAAAAACCTTATGCAAGCAGTGTGGGAAAGTTTGCAACACACAATAATTGTCTAATACATTAAAAGAATGAAGAAAAACCCTTTGTATGTATGTAACAGAAAGATTTCAGCACACAGTTATTGTCAAAGACACGAACTCACCCTGGAGAAGAAACCTATGAAAGTAAACAATGTGGAAAAGCTTTTACTACACACAGTTCTTGTCAAATAAGTGAAAATACACTGGGGACAATCCGTATGTATGTAAGCAATGTGTGATAGCTTTAAGCAGGTGCAGTAAATGTAAATGACATGAAAGGACCCACACTGGGGGGCAAATGACTCCTACATGGGTAAGTAATACAGGAAAGCTTTTTGAAAATCACATCATTGTAAAATGCAGGAAAAGTCACACTGGCAGGAAACCTTATATATGAAAGCAATGTGAGATAGCTTTCATCACATATAAAAAGTCAAATGGATGAAAAGAATCAAACTATAGAAACCCTATAAATATAAACAATATGGAGGAGCCCGGTAGGATGGCTCCGTGGTCTAAAGCGCCTGCTTGGGAAAGCTTGGGCGGCTTCAGGGACCGCAGTTCAATCCCCGGCACCATATGCTGTGCCAGCCCTGCCCTCGGGGCGGGCTGAGCCAGCCATAAAAATGAGTGAATAAACAAACAAAGGTTCAGAAACAAGAAAACAAATAAATAAATAAAAATAAATAAATTTAAAAAATAAACAATATGGGAAAGAACTTTCAGTTAGCCCTAGTAATCATAGACATCAAAAGGAAAGTTATTTTTTATGGTTGGCTCAGCCTGCCCTGGGGGTGGTGCTGGTGCAGCATTGATGCCAGGAATTGAACTGTGGTCCCTGGGTTGCCTAAGCTTTCCTAAGCAGGCGCTTTAGACGGCTGAACCATCTCACTGGCCCAGTTAATCTTGATTGTATAGTTACTTGCACTGACATGAAAGGACAGTAAAGTGGGCATTTTTCTTTGTATACAATATACAAGTTATCAGTACATAGGCATTATTACTAATAGAGAATCAATCTGTAATCAATGTGGGAAATATTTTACTCTTCTCGGTGGATTCATGAAAGAATTCACATGAGAAAGCTCTAATAAATGGAATACACTACCTTTTTTTTTTTTTGGTCTTTTTGAGACGGTCTTGCTAAGTAGTCTGGGCTGGCCTTGAACTCACCTTTGTAGCCCAGGTTGGTCTAATATATATATATATATATATATATATATATATATATATATATATATATATATATTAGCAAATGTAAAGATTAGTTTTATTTCTACTGGGGGGGAAGGAAGAGGGTAAGTAGAACTTTTCCAAACTGTTCTCCATTGTATATACAGAGGGACACACATACCTATACATACATATACCCAAATTACTCCCCCAAGACAACCCAATAATCAAAACTCCTTCACCCTCAAGCTGCATCAATACTTCATATTTTGATGAAAAGAATAAATCCTTGTCAGAAGATGTAATCATAAGTTAAATAAGCAGTTAAAGAAACCAGACCTGGCTCTCTTGACTTTAACGCCATCTTCTTAGAAACCTCTGCGCCATGAGAGCCAAGTGGAGGAAGAAGCGAATGTGCAGACTGAAGCGTAAAAGAAGAAAGATGAGACAGAGGTCCAAGTGAAATAGTTCGTACACCCATGGAGGCCAAAGGAACAGAAATAAAGAATGCTGGAGGCTGACATGGCTGGAGCAGGTTTTGGACTGCGTGCTGTCTAGAATGTCTCAATGGATTAGAACTGCATTGCCATCTGATCGCCAAGACCACCTCAAAGAGAGATATACCGGGTTCAAACTAAGAGGTCCCCCGGTTTTTTGCCCTTGATCTCTGGCATTCTGGACTACTTCTGTTCTCGCTTTTGGCTGAGTGTAAAGCGTGTACAATAAATCATCTCTTCTGTGTTAGCTGAAGAATCAAAAAAAAAAAAAAAAAAAAAAAAAAAAAAAAAAAAAAAAAGAAACCAGACCTTCCTGGTCAGAAGTGCAACATGCAAAACAAACGACTGAAAAATGCTGAACAAGCACCATTATTAATATACAAAGTGTTGTATTGCTGAACTAGTAACAGATAATGTTCTTTGTGTTGGTAAAACTTTGGAGCCATGTGTTTTGAAATTCACATTGTTATTACAAGTAATAAAAAATTTTAAAAAGTTGCATATGTAAACACAGAAAAATAAATAAAACTTTGGAGCTACATATTTGATTTGTTAAATCTAGCCCATGCCAGCTTCCAAAAACCAGAAAAGATTTGTTGGCTTCATATTTTATGCTTCATGAAAATTAATTTTAATTTTAATTTTATTTTTTTCTTGTTTCAGAACGTTTGTTTATTTATTTTTATGGCCAGCTCAGCCTACCCTGAGGGCAGGGCTAGCGCAACATGTGGTGCCGGGGATTGAACCTTGGTCCCTGCAGCCGCCTAAGCTTTCCTAAGCAGGCACTTTAGACCACTGAGCCATCCTGCTGGGCCCCCTTCATGAAAATTTTCTACAAGACCACAGCCTCTTTATCTTCCTCATCCATGTCCTCTGGCCTTGGTGCTTTGCTATCCAATACTTGTCATGAGAATTGTTCAGCTAATTTCCTTAGACTTATTAATCTGTTGGCAGCAAGCTGACTGAATATTCAGGAAGCATTTTTGTGGTAGGTTTGGCTTCTGCAGGACTAGTAATTGCAAAGGTGTTAGCAGATAGTGAAGCTTGGACTTTAGGATTGTTGAAATGAATTAGTGTTCCATCATCTTTAATCATGTTTACCTCTTCAATGCCAGCTGTATTATTCAGGGACTTTTTTTTTTTCCTTTTGTCTGCTAGCTGTATGCTTGCCCCCTATCGACCTGAGCCTGAAGTTTGACTAACATTTCTTGATTCATTCTGCTGGTAAATCTGAACCAGGGAAGGCCCTCCTACACCAGCACATGGCAAGAGCAAGATGGCTGCTTTGGCCAAGACAGAGAAAGCAGGTCTTTAAAATTTCAACGGAAAGAAGTAACAATGAGACATTTTCAAAACATTTTCACAGGATAGATACAATAATTAACATTGTGTATTGTTTTTATAGTAGTTATTCAGAGTACAAGTGCAGACATGTGTTGTCTAAACACTATTAGTACCAATCTTCTCACTAAGAGACAGTAGCTGTATATCCTAACTTTTCACTACAAAATGGACCTTCATTTATAGCCCCTTTATTTTGTTAGAGATGGTTGTTCCATTTCCATTCAAACATTGTAGGTACACGAATTAGTCAAACACAATATAGTCCCATAGTCCATAGTAGTAGTGGGTTATAACAGAACTGGCCATGTCAGAAATTGTTGACTATGGGCCCGGCAGGATGGCTCTGTGGTCTGAAGCACCTGCTTAGGAAAGCTTGGGCAGCTGCAGGGACTGCAATTCAATCCCCAGCACCACATGCTGCACTAGCCCTGCCCTGAGAGCAGGCTGAGCCAGCCATAAAAATAAAGTTCTAAAACAAGAAAATAAATAAATAAAGATTAAAAAAAATAAAAAAAATTTGTTGACTTGAGCTTTTTATAGTTCAGCATATATAGCTTTACTTTTATGCATCATGGTTAGACTTTTCTGCAGGATGGTTAGGACCGATGTAAAGCAAGACCTACATAATAAAATAGCGTCAAACTTCAGTATGCTGAAGTCATGTATAGCAGTTTGTAGATCTTTTGTCAGTGTCAGTCATTGGGTGAGTCATGGCCATTGCTTGGCCAATTTGCTGTCTGTGAAAGACTGAGAGAATGCTTTCTCTCTAGGTGACTTCTTAGGCACAGTATTCATCATCGATGTTTCATCCGTAGCCCCGTAATGTCCTTGATCAGAAAATTTGGTACACCACTGAGTTACAGGATGTTACAGTACAGGTTCTATTATGTCCTGAGTCATCCCTGACCTTCAAGGGCTGGGGACAAAATATTGCCTATTCTTGTAGCCCATCTTTTTTTTTTTTCTAATTTTTTGGTCTGGAAACAACCATCCAGAAGAGAAGCTTAATGATATTATCCTATAACATAGGCACTTAAGCTTAACTTCACTATCTTTGTGGATATCAAGTGCCTTAGAAATAACATAGAACAGGGCGGCGGAGGCGGAGGCGATGGCAGTGGACCCCGAGCGAGCTGGAGGGCTGTGACCCAGCTCCGTCCCGCGCCTTCTCGCGGCGACCCGGTACCTCGGTCTCGGCTTGCTCATCGCCTGCTCCCTCCTCGGCCGCTGCCTGGGCGGAGGCGGAGGCCCGGGCTGGCCGCCCTGCTGAACCCCGGCTCGGCCCCGGACGGCCCGCTGCTGTGCGGAGAGGAGGCCGAGTCGGTAGTGAAAAAAGAATACTGAAGAATAGGATCTCAAGATGAGTAAAAAGCCCCCAGATCCTGGAATCACTTTTGAGATTGGTGCTCGTTTGGAGGCATTGGACTACTTACAAAAATGATCTAAAGGAAAAGAAAATGAAAGATTAAAAATGTGGAGCTGTTTCCAAGTATCAGAGTTTGATAGAACAGTATAAATTTCGCTTGGTAAATGCTGTTTCCACAATTTGGAGGTTTTCGAACTGTATGGAACATTTGCACATGTATCCATCACGAATTGAAAAAATTGACTATGAAGAGGGGAAAAATGTTAGTACACTTTGAACGATGGAGTCATCGTTATGATGAATGGATTTACTGGGATAGCAATAGATTGCCACCCCTTGAGACACCTGCACTAAGAAAAGAAGGGCTGGAAGATTTCTTTGATTTTAAAGCTGGAGAAGTTCTGGCTCTTTGGACAGACTGTCGCTATTACCCTGCCAAGATTGAAGCAATTAACAACGAAGGGACATTCACAGCTCAGTTTTATGATGGAGTAATCCGTTTAAAAAGAATGCACATTAAAGCCATGTCTGAGGATGCTAAGGGGCAGGATTGGATAGCTTTAGTCAAAGCAGCTGCTGCAGCTGCAGCCAAGAATGAAACAGGGAGTAAACCTCGAACCAGTGCTAACAGCAATAAAGTTAAAGAGAAAGGGGAGAGAAAATGGTTTAAAGTACCTTCAAAGAAGGAAGAAACTTCATCTTGTATAGCCACACCAGAAGTTGAAAAGAAGGAAGATCTTCCAACATCCAGTGAAACATTCGGACTTCAAGTAGAGAACATTCCAAAGATGATCTTTCCACAGTCAGAGAGCACATTATCAAACAAGAGGAAAAATAATCAAGGCAACTCATTTCAGGCAAAGAGAGCTCGACTTAACAAGATTACTGGTAATCTACAATGATTCTTTTTGGGGGTGAATGGAGGGTTTCATTTTTAGAGTAGTATATTTTTAATGAAGTAAAATGTACTATTTGGTTCAGCGTAATGAACTGATAAGAATTGCATAATTTTTGGTAGTTAATGGCTTTCAACACTGTCAGATTTTTCTATTGTAAAATGTAAATGCACGGATTTTTCTGCCTACCTCACAGGGATGTTGTGAGGCTGTTGTTAATTAAGCTCAAGCACTAGAAAATTGCACAGCTTTTTGGATTTTTTGTGGTAAGAGTAGTTTCTGTAAGAGACTATTTTATCAAACTATCATGATATAAATTCCAAGGTTCTAAATATCTCATGCAACATTCTTATACTTGACCATATTCACTTAAGAATAGGACAATGTATGTTTGGAAAGATGGACATCTGAGTCAGACTTACTTCCTGCTTGTAGCTAGGGATGTAGCAGCACTAAAGTGATGGAGCACATGGACAGTTCTAGCCTGTTTAGTGTTCACAGAGAGGGGCTGGAAGGGTTGGAATCAGGACCATTCATCCTCAGCCCAGTCATTTCCAAGCCTGTTAGGTTCACTTACCTGATCTTAAAGAAATTGTGAACATGAATTTTTTTTTTTTTTTTTTAGTATCTATTAAAGGGGAGTTGAAATATATTCTTTTCTAAGGGCAATGTTTTTTGTTTTTGTTTTTGTTTTTTTCTTCTTTCCACCTTTGGCCTAATAAAGCTATATAAACCTAAAAAAGAAAAAATAACATAGAACAGATACTTTACATTAATCATTGCTATTCTAAACTTTAAATCCCTACAGAATGTGAATAGAACAATTACACAGTTTTACACATAAATTTAGTAATCTAACTATGCAAAATTGTAGCAGAACAATCCTGTGACTTTTTTCCCCTTGTTTCTTACTTCTTTTATTACCTTTTTTAAAAACAAAAACAAAAATGAAACAAAATAAAACATTAGAAGCAGTAAACATCTAAAAGACCAGAATGATAGGTAATCCAAACTTGGTTTTAGTATTATATGTTGTTATCCTTAGTATAATTGCTTAGTTCACAGATATCAGCATATACTCTTAGGGTGAGAATTCTACCAATTAGCTGCTACTTTCAAAACAGATGGATTTTTTTTTTTTTTGAGGTTTTTTGTTTTTGTCTTTTGTGTTTTTGAGACAGGCTCTCACTGTGCAGTTCAGGCTGGCCTTGAGCTCACTTTTGTAGCCTAGGCTAGTGTCAACTCACATCAATCCTCCTGCCTCAGCCTCCCAAGTGCTGGAATTACAGGTGTGTGTCACCAAGCCTGGCTTTTTTTTTTTTTTTTTTTTTTTTTTTTTTTTTTTTTTTTTTTTTTTTTTTTTTTTTTGGTCTTTTTGAGACAGTCTTGCTATACAGTTCAGGCTGGCTTTGAGCTCACTTTTCCAGCCCAAGCTGGAATTCACATGGATCCTCCTGCCTCAACCTCCCAAGTGCTGGGATTCCAGGCATGCGCCACCATGCCTGACTCAGATGGAGATTCTTATGACCATTTTCTTAACCATCTTGTATATGCAAATACGTAATTTTGCTCATATCATGTTTACTAACTTTTCTCCTTGCATTCTCTTTGTGGTTTAATCCTTAAGTTCTAACTTTCCATTTAATTGTGTTATACCTTTCCTTTTTTAATTCTTTGGAGTTCTTACATTAGGGACAGTATATGATGTTTACAAGCGTATATCAGCTTTTATTTAACTTATGAGTATATGTTCAAGATACATACACAGGAAGACTTCAAGTTTATTATTCTTTATAGCTGAATAATACTCCACTGTATAAAAACACCGCATCTTTTTATCCATTCTTTAGGTGAGAGACACTTTAGTTGTTTCCAAGATTTGGCTATCACAAATTGTGCTGCTATAAACATAGGTACACCTATATCACTATGATATGATGTTTTCAGTTCTTTTGGGAAAATTCCCAGTAGGGAGAGAGCTGCATTGACTGAGATTTCCAGTCCTACTTTTATAAGGTGCCTCCACTTTGATATCCATAGTGATACACAAGCCGGCATTCCCACCGGCAGTGAAGGGTTTTTCTTTATCCACATCCTCTCCAACATGTGTTGTTTATTGAGTTAATTTATCATAGCCATTCTTTCTCGAGATGATATCTCAGTGTTCTTTTAATCTGCATTTCATAGATGGCTAGTGATATGGAGCATGTTTTCATGTATTTATTAGCTTCTAGTATTTCTCTGAGAGGTGTGTGTTTATCTCGGATGTCCATTTCTGGATTGGGTCTCTAAACTTGGCGGCCCAAATATTTTTTAGTTCTTTATAAGTACTAGAGAGAAGATCTTGGTCTGATTGCATATTAAGATTTTTTCCAAAGTTGTGGGTTTTCTTTTCACTCTGTTGGTGATTTCATTTTGATGTGTAAAAGCTTCTCAATAAGAGGAGGTCCCAGTTGTTAATTCATTCAAGTATTACCCATGCATTTTGTTTTTTGTTCATTGTTGGTTTCCTGTCCCTCTGTCTTCAACAAGATTTTCTGCTACTTTCTCTTGCAGGGTATTTGGCACGTACACAGTTAGTTTTTCCAGCACCACTTCTTTTTTTTAAAAAAAAAATTTGTTCTGTGGTTTTATTTATTTATTTATTTATTTATTTACTTATTTATTTATTTATATTATGGCCAGCTCAGCCTGCCCTGGGGGCGAGGCTGGCACAGCATGCGGTGCTAGGGATTGAACCTTGGTCCCTGCTGCTGCCTAAGTGTTCCTAAGCAGGCGCTTTAAACCACTGAGCCATCCTGCCAGCCCCTCCAGCACCACTTCTTAAAAGGGCTACCTTTTTTGCAGTGAGCATGCTTGGCCCCTTTGCAAAGATAAGGTGGCTGAGTGTGTTTGTAGTTGTTTCTGAATCTTCTAATTTATTCCGTTGATCCTCAGGTCTTTTTTTTTTTTTTTTTTTTTTTTTTTTTTTTTTTTTTTTTTTTTTTGTCAATACCATGCTGATATTACCACAATAGCTTTGTAGTACAATTTCAACTCAGGAAATTTAATGCCTCCTGCCTTTTCTTTGTTGCCTAGGATTACCTTTGTTGTGCTAGGTTTTTTTTCTCATTTCAAACAAATTTTAAGAATGATTTCTCTAGGTTTATGAGGTGTGTTCATGTTATTTTGATAGGGATTGCCATAAATTTGTATAACAGTTTTGGGAGTATGGCCATCTTCACAATGTTGGTTCTTCCTATCCAGGAGTAGGGAATATATTTCCATTTCCTGAAATCCTTTGTGATCTCTTTTTTCAGAGTACTGTAATTTTCATTGAATAGATCTTCTACTTCTTTAGTTAGATTAATTCCTAAATATTTCATTTTCTGTGGTGCTATTATAAAAGGTATTGTTTCTCTAATTTCCCTCTCAGTATGTTTGTTATCTGTGTAGAGGAATGCTATCTTGGTATTTTTGGTATTCATTTTGTATCATGCTACAGGACTGAATTTGAGTATTAATTCTAATAGCTTCTTGGTGGAGTTTTTTGGGTCTTTCATGTAGAGTACCATGTCATCTGCAAATAATGATAGTTTAAGTTCTTTACCTATTCTTATTCCTTTGATTTCTCTCTCTCTCTCTCTCTCTCTTACTCTCTCTCTTCACTTTTATTCAGACAGTTTGGCCAGCTTGTGATTGAGATTTTGTTTTCCTGTATATGTTCTTGAAATGCTTCATGCAGTCTCTCCTATATTGCTCATTCAAGCATTCCAACCTTTTTCTGTTCTCCCCTTATTTTTTTTTTTTTTTTTTTTAATCAGAGTCTTTATTTTTTTTAGTCATTTTATTTTTGGGAGGCGCTGCTCAGCCGACCCTTGGGACAGGGCTGGCATGGCAGGTGGTGCTACCTATTGATCCGTAATCTCTGGGCTTGCCTAAGCTTGCCTAAGCAGACACTTTAGTCCACTGAGCTATCTCTCTGGCCTTCAGTGTCTACTTTAGAAGCACTTACTAATTCTTTCATTATAGTTATCCTTTTTTTACTTCAGATATTTCTGATCTGGGGACCCAGCAGGATGGCTCAGTGGTCTACGTAGGAAAGCTTGGGCAGCTGCAAGGACCACGATTCGATCCCTGGCACCACATGCTGCGTCAGCCCTGCCCTCAGGGCAGGCTGAGCCATCCATGAAATAAATAAACAAATAAAAGTTCTGAAACAAGAAAAAAAAAAAAACAATATTTCTGATCTGTATTCCTTTATACTTCTCTGCTGTTGTTTCTTTACTGCAGATGCTATTATTTCAGAGATTTCAGCTGTCTGATTCCCAATTTCTTTTTTTAAAGAAATTGTTATTTTATTACATTATTTTTCTTGTTTCAGAACTTTTGTTTGTTTATTTATTTTTATGTCCGGCTCAGCCTGCCCTCAGGGCAGGGCTGGCGCAGCATGTGGTGCTGGGAATTGAACCGTGGTCCCTGCAGCCGCCCAAGTTTTCCTAAGCAAGCGCTTTAGACCACTGAGCCATCCTCCCGGGCCCTGATTCCCAATTTCTTTTATGGCAGTGTTTCCTACATTTGTTCTGAGTGGTCTCACAGCTTGAGATTGCATTTTGCTCTTTCTCTTTGCCATTTTGTTTAGTAGTGTCCTCTGACCTTTGTGTAGAGCTTTGGTGCCATTATGCCTTTAGCACCTCCCATAATTCTTACCCAAGTGAGATTATATGGTTAAGGCAGTTAACAGTTTTGTATTTACAGACTACTGTTAGGAACACTAATAATGGGTAATGATATTTAGCAGCTGACAAACCTTGGTAACTCATGGATTTTCATTTTAGAGAGTAAGAGCAAACATTATGTCTGTGTAACAAAGTAGATGTTAAATTGGGAATTTGTATTTATTTATTTATTTGTTTATTTAAACTTTAAGCTGGGCGTGGTGGCTCACACCTGTAATCACAGCACTCGGGAGATTGAGGCAGGAGGATCAGAGCGAGTTTGAGACCAGCCTGGGCTACCAAAGTAAGCTCAAGACCAGCCTGAACTGCATAGTGAGACCCTGTCTCAAAAAAGACAAAAAAAAAAAAAAAAAAAAAAACCCACAAAACTTTATGTTATAGCAGACTTAGCCTGCCCTAGGGGTGGGGCTGACATAACATGTCTCTGGGGATTGAACTGCGGTCCCTGTGGTTGTCTAAGTTTTCCTAAGCAGGGCCTTTAGACTGCTGTGCTATCTTGCTGGCCCCAGGGAATTTATATTTAATTTAGTTCCCCTAAATTCTGTCCCCTTGATGTACCTGGGATCTTCCAGGAAGACTAGTTCTCCTGGTTACCTGTTGCTCCCTCTGTAGATCAGAGAAAAAGAGAGAAGACACTGTTAGATCTAGATCTAGCAAAATGTCTCGGCTTTCTGGGTCTGGATCTAGCAAGTTTGAACTTGTGGAGATATACCTAGCTTGGTCTGGCTGCTGTGCTCAGCTTTTTCCTGCTGTAATTTATGGGAATGAGCCCCACACAGAAGCCTGGTTTGACTTGGGTCTGCAGGGGTCCAGGTGTGTTGGGCGTATGGTCTCACACACAAAATGGGCTCCTGCTTTTTCTGGAGGTATGCTGGAGAGCGGGGCAGACTGTCTCACTTATAGGCCTGCGCTGGGTCTGGAGGTGACCCAGGAGTTGTAGAGCTGGTATCACAGACATTCCAGTCCTGGGCTTGGACTGGAGGTTTCTAGGAGCACAGTGAAGAAGGACTCTAAACACACACACCAGGTCTATGCTGAGTCTGGAGGGCATCCAGCACGCGCAGAGCAGGTTTTGCATGCCAGGCCTGGGGCAGGGTCTGTAGGATCTGTGAGTGTGGAGCAGGTCTTATATGCTCTGGATGTGGACTCTGTCTCACAAACTTTTCTTTCTTTCTTTCTTTCTTTCTTTCTTTCTTTCTTTCTTTCTTTCTTTCTTTCTTTCTTTCTTTCTTTCTTTCCTTTTTTTTTTGTCTTTTTGAGACAGGGTTCTTACGCAATTCAGTCTGGCCTTGAGCTCACTTTCGTAACACAGGCTGGTCTTGATCTTACATTAATCCTCCTCTATCAGGCTCCCAAGGCTGGGATTACACGCATGTCTCACCACACCCAGCTGTCTCACAAACTTTTTTAAAAATAAAAACAATTTACAAAATGTTACATGCTAAAAAACGAAGTCACTTAAAAGTGTGATTGGAGAAATGTTGATTTCATTGAAAATCTGGCTGCATCTTGAATATAGGTAGTAACTATGTAAATTAAAGGAATGTGTAACACATTCAAGATAAAGGAGTATGTGATCATAGGTGAAATGAGGGTTATATTCACTTAGTATAATGCCGATAATAATGGTTATGATGGGTACATGGCAGAGGACTGTCATGTTTACTGTTCATTGATTGCTGGTTGAGGTGTTTCTCAACAAGGAAAAGCATAAGAAACTCTTGGAATTGTGAAAATCCATTACTGTAGGCTCTCTGGGCTGAGATCCAGCTCCTCATTGAGAAGGATGCTAAACTGAACCCCAGATCAGAAAACACTGAGAGTGTTATCTGTTAACTCAAAGAGTGAGAGTGTGAGCTCTTGGCTGGTAACCTTATCTTCCTTTGACTTCTATCCCCTGTACTTTTCTCTTAAAATTTCTTTATATTTCCTTTAAGACCAGACCACAAACCTGAGCTGACCAAAAGAAGGCTTTGAGGAGGTCTTTCTGATGACTGTGCCTTATACCAGGGCACATGTCTTTTGTGGGCAAGATGCTACAAGAAGGATATACTTGGATGAGGCTGAAGACATTTATATCTATTGATTACTATCTTCCATGAAGTATTCTGTACTATTTGATGTATGGATCTGATCCATACAGTTTATTGTAAACTGTTCTACCCAGGGCAAAACGGGTACAGGAGGGAGAAAGATAGACAAGAAGACAAAAATTAGGGTAGGTGGTCAATAGTCTGCCTCATGGGCAAGACACCCATGCCAGTACAATGAAACTTACTTTAATTTATACCTTTTGCAAAGGTTGTAACATGTGACACAGGTTGCCTAGTGAGTAATAGCTGCCATTAACCAGTCAGGATGCTTATCACATCCTGAGGTAGCTTGTTTGCTTTAGGCACAGAGGCCTAGTCCAGCCTACACATTTTTGACTGATTTTCCAGCTACCTCAGCTCCCTACATATCTCCCTTTTCTGTTTTATTTTTTTCAGAAATGGGTGTTCGTTGCAGCTAGTGAAGCTGTATTTGGAGAATTCTTTGTGGATATTTTCATACTTGATGTAAAATTATAGGTACTTGAATTCAGCAATATAACCATGGAGAATCCAACAGTGCATAACAGTAGTAAATCATCAGGACAGCTAGTAGTTCTCAGAAGTTGTTGACTTGAGCCTTTTACAATGTAGCATATTAACATGGCATTATTCTTCATAACTTGGTTACACTTTTCTGCTGGGTGGTTTAGACTAAGTTAAAGCAAGATATGTATGACCACAAATGTCACTTTAGTTCTCTGAAAAGGTCAGTTAAATCTCCTCAGGATTTGCTTAGAACCATGTACAGTACCTCATAAATCTTCTGCCAATGGCAGCCATCTGGATGAGTCATGGCCATTGCTTGACCAATTTGCCCTCTTTGAGAGCCTGAGAGATTTTGTTTTTTCTCCAGATGAGTCTCTTTAGTCACACTATTCATCATGGATCACTTTCCTCTGTGGCCCCGTAACTTCCTTGTCCAGAACACTTGGGTCATAACTGAGTTATGGGATATGAAGGCAAAGATTATCTTATGTCCTGAGTCCTCACTGACTTTTAAGGCTAGGGCCAATGTATTGGCTATCGTTTTAGCTCATCTATCTCTGTAATGTTTAGTCTTTAAACTTTACTTGTTAAACATCCAGGAAAGTAGCTTACTGACATTACCACCATGTAACAGAGGCCATTAAGCTTAAGATTACTATCTATCTGAATATCAAACAGCTTAGACATAAAATGGAACTTTCCAACAATCAAGAATATTCTAATATTTAAATTCTTCTATAATGTTAAAAATTATTACATATTTTTATACAGAAGTTTAGAAATCAAACCATATAGAACATTGTAGCAAAACAATCTTGTGGCTTTGTGATATGCTTATATTTTCATTTTGACATAACATAACCCTTTCAATCAATATTCTCTATCTAATACATAAGAACTTTTGACCTAACTAATAATACTTAAATGGGATATACATCATAAGGCCTTTTCTACTCCCCCATTTTGAATTTGAAAGAAAATCTTATTGCAATAAGTTATCTTTGTTTAACATTTTAGAAGATTCGTACACTTAAGATTATGTACATTTAAGACCCTGCAAGATTAGAAATAATGAGTTACCAAACACATGTCCAGACCTTTGTTTCTTTCTTTATTTTATTTTTTATTCATTTTAATGAGAAAAAATGATAGCATAGCAATGAAAGAGTTTCAAAACAAGTTACTAAGGTGGCAACAATTAATACCATACATATTGTTGGCTTTATAGTAGTTATTAAGAGGAAAAGGTACAGACCTGATATCTTGTCTAAACAATATTACTACAAACTTTTATTCTGAATGAACTAAGACAAAGTAGCTATATATCTATCATATATATATGTATCCTAATATATACATATGCATATATATTTTTCTTTTAAAATTTCTAATATTAAGAGAAAATGTCATACCATGTCTTATAAGTAGATTGTATGTCAGAGATATAGTGTGAGCCACAAAACAAAAAGTATAATTTAACAATATTCAGAAAAAATAATTAAATATTAATTAATTAAATTAAATATTTCAAAACAGTATTCCAAAATTCAAATCAAATCATGATTCCAAATTAGAGGCCAGAATGTTGTGTATCATATGTATGAATCTGTAATCAGTTCAGAATATTCACATAGTATTTGACTAGGTGAATATATACAAAGATATCAACTAAGAAAAAGTTTCTATGGTAGTAAAGAATTACTAAGAGTAAAACATAACATAAGGCCAGCAAGATGGCTCAGTGGTCTAAAGCACCTTGCTTAGGAAAGTTTCCGTAAGCTCTGGGACTGCTGCTTGGCCCTTGGAACCACATGCTGTACCACCCCACCCCAGGTCAGACTAATCTAGCCATAACACAAATAAATAAATAAGTTTTAAGGAAAATAAAATAAAACCTTTAAAAAAACCTAAAAAATCCCATAAATACTAGAGTTGCAAATATATGAACAGAACTTTTAATATTTTTAGAATAGGATATCACACAAAGTTCTAGTATATTGTGTACATGGACAGTGTCCATGATGCTTACTTGGTGGCCAAGTGACACTTGTGGGACTGAGCTACTGCTATTTCCTTAATATGTATCCTGTAGACCCAGACAGAATCATGACCCATAGGGTGAAGGAGAAGTCCATTTGTAGAATATGCTGATGGACATATTCTGCTGCTGTATATAAAAGAATAATAATTCAAAGACTGATTTTGTATTCCTCTTTTTTTTTTTTTTTGGTCTTTTTGAGATAGGGTCTTGCTATGCAGTTCAGGCTGGCCTTAAGCTCACTTTTGTAGCCCAGGCTGATCTCAAACTTGCACCAATCCTCCTGCCTCAGCCTCCCGAGTGCTGGGATTACAGGTGTGCGCCACCATGCCCTGCATGTATTCCTCTTTTTCTTTCTCCTGTGTTTAATTATTTGCCCTATTTGGCGGGTTCTTTCGATTCTCCTTCATGGATTTGTGGTCAGTAAACTATGCAGGGTTGGCTTTGTCATCATGAAATTCTTTAGTTGTTCTTTGTCCTGGAAGTATTTTAATTCTACATTGAATTTCAAAGAGAGTTTTACAAGGTATAACAGTCTGGGCTGGAATTTGTTTTCTTGCAAGACTTAAAGTACTTTGCTCTATGTCTTTTTGACTTGATGATTTGTAAAGAGAAGTCAGCTGTTATTCTAATGGGTTTTCCTTTAAGTGCGATCTGTTTATTCTCACTAGCAGCTGTTAGTATACTGTTCCTGCACTGAATTTCTGGGACCTTGATTACTATATGTCTGAGTGAGGTTTTAATTAGGTTGATGTTATTTGGAGTTCCATATGCTTGATTTACTTAATGTCAAATTGTTTCCCCATATTTGGAGAATTTTCTACTATTACTTCTTCACATATTCTTTTTATACCATTTGTACAAACTCTGTTCTCATTGATACCTCTGAGTCTTACATTGTTGATCTTTGCATCATCTTCCAGATATTGAATTATTTTTTCTTGCATCCTAGTTGTTTTTGAGACATCTTGTCTTACCTCTTCATTAGCTGCAGTGGTATCTTAAGGTCTAAATATCTATTTTCACTTTCATTGAAGTGGCTTTGCCCACTTTTGATTGAGGTTTAAGTACCTGTATAGCACTTTGAATCTGCTTCTTATATTCTGTTACTTTCCTGTATTGTTCATTCAGTGATTCTAATATTTTTCTATTCTCTATTTTTTTTATCAGTGTCTTTTTTAGAAGCACTTAGTACATTTTTTAGTATAGGTATTATTTCCTTTTTTATTTCAGAAATTATTTCTGATCTGATTTCCTCTATAACTTTCTGTAGTTGCTTCTTTATTTCATATGCTGTTATTTCCGAGATTTCAGGTGTGTGATTTCCAATTTCTTCTATGGTGTTGTGTCTTCCTCTTGTTCTGGGTGGGCTCTGGGCCTGAGAGTGGATTTGCTCTTTCTCTTTGTACTTTTGTATAGCCTTGCCTTCTGATCTTTGGTGTAGAGCTTTGGTAGAGTTCTTACCTTAGAACCAGATCTGGACCTACCAAGTTCATACTCATCAAGTTGAGTGTGGCTTAGTTCTGGCTGCTGAGCTCTACTTCTTCCTGCTGTAGCCCTTGGAGGTCAACCTGCTGTGCCACTCTGGCAAGATGTTCTGCTCCTGGATCTAGCCTCTCTGCAGGGAGTTCTGCGGCACTTTTCCACACTTGTCCTGTCTTGTGGATGAAGTTCCACTCACATGCGAAACTTTTGCCTGTGGAATGAGTTTCTAGCAAGCCCAGGACAGATTCACTCATGCACTGGGCCTTGTTGCTCATTCGAATGAGTTTCTGGTGGGCCTAGGGTGGTCTACCTCACACACTAGACCTGGCTGCTGGGTTGATGAGTTTCTGGCAGGCCCAGGGCAGTCTCACTCATGTGCCAGGCCTTGTTGCTCAGTTGAATGAGTTTTCAGTGGGCCCAGGCAGTCTATGTCACATGCTAGTTTGAATAAGTATGGTCACTTTTAACAATCTCAATTCTGCCTTCCATGAGCATAGGGGTGTTTCCATCTCTTAGTATTGTCTTGAATTCTTTATTTAATATTTTGTAATTATCATTATGAAGGTCTTTAATTACCTGGCAAGTATTATTCTAAGTGTATTTTCCAGCTTTTATTAATGAAATTTTCTGTTTCTAACAAAAATCATTGGTATATAGGAAAGTTATAGGCTTTGTATGTTGACTTCTTCATCCTATTTCTTTGCTGAATTTGTTTATAAGTCCTAACATCTTCATCTTCTCTTAGTTTGGATGAAATCTTTGCAATATTACTTATCTTTTAAAAAATTATTGTTTCTCTCATTGATCATTTTTGTTGTTCTCTTGTTCTCCATTTTGTTAATTTTATTTTATTTTTTATTTTTTGAATTTTTAAAAAGTATTATTTTTTTCTTGTTTTAGAACTTTTGTTTATTTATTATTATTATTATTATTATTATTATTATCATTATTATTATTATTATTATTTTGGGCTTTTTGTGTCTTGCTATGCAGTTCAGGCTGGCCTTGAGCTCACTTTCCTAGCCCAGGCTGGTCTCAAACTTACAGCAATCCTCCTGCCTCAGCCTCCCAAGTGCTGGGATTACAGGCGTGTGCCACCACGCCTTGCTGTTTATTTTTATAGCTGGATCAGCCTGCCCTGAGGGCAGAGCTGGTGCAGCATGTGGTGCCAGGGATCTAACCGCGGTCCCTGCAGCCACCTAAGCTTTCCTAAGCAGGAGCTTTAGACCACTGAGCCATCCTGCCAGGCCCTAAAGGAACAACTACTTTTTTTTTTTTTTTGGCAGTACCAGAGATTGAACTGAGGATCTTGCGCTTGCCAGGCAGGTGCTTATGCCACTGAGCTATATCCCCAGCCCCCATCTTGTTAATTTTATTTCCAATCTCAATTATTTTTTTTCCTTCTATCACTGTTGGGATTTCATGCATTCTTGTTTTACTGAGATGCAACGTTTCATTATATTTTTAAAGTGGGGATGTATGACTGCAAACTTTGCTCTTAAAATCACCTTTTCTGCACCCTGGGTTCTGATATGTATGATTCTATTGGCATTTGATTTTAGTATTATTTAATTTTGCATGGATTCTCTCAATCACCTACTGGTTACTCTGAAGTATATTATTCCATCTCAATGTATTTCTGTAGTTTCTGTACTTCCTCTTCTATCAGCACTGTTCAGTATAACAATGCTAGTCCTGATTGGTTCTAGATTCCACTTGCATGCGATAGTGCTCTCCATGCTCTCCTGTCACAATATGTACAGCTTTGTAAGTGGTATATGCCCCTTGCATGCAACATACAGTGGAGTCTTTATAATTATTCAATCTTCAAGTATGTTTTTTTAAAATACAGAAATAAGACAATTTACTTTCAGAGATACCATGTACTAATTCCTAACATTATTTTGTGTGATTTTTCTTTCATTTCAAACACTCATTTCTTAGTCTAAATATTTTCTCTTTGTAGTGATGCTTAAAGTATCTTTTCAGGTGTTTACTTAATTAATTGTTTTGATTTTTTCCTTTTTTGGAAGGTCAATTTTCATTCAGTTATGAAGGATAAGTTTGCTGCATATAGTTGTTATTTTTTGTTCTCGAAAACATTACTTTATGCCTCCCATGCTTTTAGATTTCTGCTGAAACATCTATGGTAATTTGTATGTGTTTGCATTTGTTTTTTTTTTTTTTTTTAAAGAATGTTTTATTTTATTTATTATTATTTTTTTCTTATTTCAGAACCCTTGTTTGTTTATTCACTCATTTTCACGGCCGGCTCAGCCCGCCCTGAGGGCAGGGCTGGTGCAGCATGTGGTGCCGAGGATTCAACCGTGGTCCCCGAAGCTGCCCAAGCCTCCCCAAGCAGGTGCTTTAGACCACTGAGCCATCCTGCCGGGCCCCTGTGTTTTCATTTGTAAATGGCTTGGCATTTAATTGATATCACTCTACAATGACCCACATTTTAGGCTTGTTTATACAACTAGCCTTCTCCATTGCCCAGGGTCAGCAAACTTTTAACCTTACTACTCATGGCATGTCTGTGAGGCTTGATTTCCAAACTGTACCACTTCAGGCCCATGTCAGTGTCCGCCAACCCCAAGAGTGCACTCTAACAGCAGACACAGGCTTTAGGCCTGCCCTAATGGATATATGAAGTGTATTTAGGATACATGCTTCAGAATGATTGCAGAAGAGGCCGTTTTTATATCCTTTCCACAATCTGTCACCAGGAGAACTCAAATGAGTCCAGACTTCAAACAGACTCACCTGCTCAAAACAGATCAAGTCCACCAGTCCATGGACTATACATACAAATCCTTGTACTCCATACAGGCAGCCTACCCAGAGTCTCTGGATGGGCTGATTGCTGAAGGAGTTTCTCAGAAAAAGGCAGTCTGCCAAGACCAGTAGTGTTTAGTTCTTCACATCTGCATATACCAGTGTGCAACCACAGAGATCAAGCACAACTGGGGAAACAGAACATCACATAAAAGTAAAGTCCCTATGACTGTCCTCAAAAAGTGAAAATATATGGATTGTGTGACAGAGAACTCAATATCACGATTGCAAGGAAAACCAAAGAATTTCAACGAATGACAGAAAATCTGTTCAAAGAAATGACACAAACAGGACTGGGGTGATAGCTCAGTGGAATAAGTCCTTGCCTGATGAGCACAAGGTCCTGAGTTCAATCCTTGGTACTATGAAGGAAAAAAAATGAAATGACACAAACAATAAGTTACAAGCGTGGGATATTTTACAGAGAAAGTAAAATGATACCTTAAATCAGTGGTTCTCAACCTTTCTAATGCCGTGACCCTGCAATACAATTCCTCATGTTGCAGTGAGCCCAAACCAAAAATAATTTTGGTGGCTACTTCAAAACTGTAATTTTGCTACAGTTATGATTTCTGATAGCTTTAGGCGACCCCTGTGTTTTGGTCGTTTGACTCCTGCCAGGGTCTCGCCCCACAGGTTGAGAACCGCTGCCTTAAGTGAAATGAAAACCAAAAAGTGCACCAATAGTAAATTTGACCAAAATCAAATCTATGACTTTGGAACCAACTTATTTTCTTTTAGACAATGAGGGGGAAAAAAAGTGGAAGAATGAAGAAAGGTTATGGAATTTATGGAGCAGCATCAGAATAGCAAATTTACAAGACATTTAATTTGAAGATGAAAGAGAGAAAGATAAAGTACAAAAATTTAAAGAAATTGTAGCAGAGGATGTTCCAAACCTGAAGAAAGACTTAAATATACAGATTTAGAAAAGTCAGAAGTCTCCATTAGGATGGGGAGATAGCTCACTGGCATAAGGGCCTGCCTGGTAATTGGAAGGCCCTGCCTTTGATTCCTGATACCAAAACAGAAAGAATTAAAAGTCTCCAATATATACAGTTCACACAAAATTAATTCAGGTCATATTATGTTAAATTTGTCAAGGTTTGGTGACAAAAAATCATCATGAGCACAGAGGATGGTTGTACTGGAAATTTCACTATGGCTGCCAGCAGACTGTCTGGCAAAATCCTTAGAGGTCAGGTGAGGCTGCTTGTTTAAAGAACTAAAGGAAAATAACTGGTGACCCAGACTGTCAAAACCAGCCAAATTTTCTGCAAAAAGAAACAAGTAAGGGGAATGCCAAAACCTAAGGAAGCTCATCACCAGGCTTGTCTTAAGAAATATGCTAGATGGAGCTCTTAGAATCCAAAGTAAGCATCCTAATGAGTAACACCACAACATCTGAATACATGGAAGTCACTGGTAAAAGTGAGTGCATACTCAAAATAATATTCTACAACTGTGCTGGTGATATATGCATATATTTATTATGAAGTATAAAGCAAAAGCTATTAAAACCATCAGTCACAATAATTTGCTAAAAGGTATGAAATATAAAGAGACGTGAATTGCGTCACCAAAATCAAAATAGACACAACAAAACTAATGTGTAGTTTTGGTTTGTGAGTGATTTAACTGTTATGAGCTTAAAATACTCTATTGTATGTTAAAGAAATGTTTATTAGAATCATGGTATCCACAAAGCAAACGTCAGTAACAAATGCAATAGAAACGTATTGATCATATTATTGAAAGATAATTGATAATGTTGTCTGCCTGGTGATTGTGATAATCAGGTGTGGAAGAGTCAGGGGCTGATATGAGAGAAGGCATCTGGAGCATCTCAAAATGTCAGAACGGTGCGGATGCTAAAATACAGAATAGAAGGCATTGTTTTAGCATTTAGACCATTCACACTCTGCCATGTGAGTGCGGGACACACTTGCTGTATCTCAGTGAAAATCATCTGCATTCTCGTTCCCTTCACTCCTACCCCTGTGGAGTAATGTAAAGCTAAGACTGTCTAAGGGAAATTCTTATTTTTTGGCTCTCTTTTAGGTTTTTTCTAATCTTAGACTCATGAAAAGCACTCACATCTGACTACAACTTAGATATCAGTTCTACATTGCTATCCCTCGAGAATCTTCCTTGCCCTGGACCTTCCATGCCCATCAAAATAAAGAATAAAATGCAACAGTTGTAAACAACATGTAAAATTCTGTTTGTCATATTCCTTGTAGATTCTTTTCAAAGATTATCTCACTAAAAACTCCAACTAAACAATAATGCTGAGAGGTGGGATTGCATGGTATTGTCATGATAGAGATCATAAAAAGGCAAATATACACATCTGGAACTTGTCTTCGTCACACAAGTACTATACTGGGCTCAAAACACCAATACAAAGTTGCCTAAGTTATAAGACAGTGGATTGCTTGCCTGAAGGAACTGATAGTTTAATAAAGTTGTGATCATAATAAAGGCTTAATAAAGCTTTGATATGGAGATGTTTAAGAAGTGATAGAATTAGAAAATAAAGTTGATTTGTATGACTCTAAGAAAGTTCAACCTTAGAAAAATTGAAAATTGACATTTATATAGGAAATAAGGACGCTTCTATAAGGCCCATCTAGACAGGTAAATCATTTTGGAATTAGACATAGCATATGTGTTATATGTATGTTCTTAGACAACAAACATGATGTACACAAATAATTAAATACAGAACAATGTAAAAGTGAAAGAATGTTTTCATTGGTTTCAAAATGAAATTACAGTTTAGAGGTAAACACTATTGTATTATTTATGCTTTCTTGAAATTTTGCTTATATTTTACTAGACATATATGTATTCTATAATATCCTTATTGAAATTTTTGGTATTTTTTATGAAGTTGTGAGTATATTAAAGGCTTAATAGAACTTTTTTTTTTTTCTCTTTTTTTTGAGACAGGGTCTTGCTATGCAGTTCAGGCTGGCCTGGAGCTTACTTTTGTAGCCTAGGCTGGTCTCGAACTCACACCAATCCTCCTGCCTCAGCCTCCCGAGTGCAGGGGTTACAGGCGTGAGGCACCACACCTAGCCTTAATAGAACTTTGGTATGGAGATGTTTAAGGAGTTATAGAATTAGAAAATAAAGTTGATTTGTGTAACTTTACACAAAATTACACAAAAGCTTCATATTTAGGAAGATATGTTCTATGAGTAAAAATAATACTGAGTATTTCTTAATTAATAAAATTATTTTTAAATGCCTTATCTGGCTGGAATTGAAGAATTCCATTAATGATAGGTGGATATTTCTAATTCTGATGTTATTAATAACGGTTAAACATGTACAGACACACATATAAATGTTTCCATAATTAGTTCAATATAATAGTTTTTATAACTAATTTGACAACACTGTTCAGCACAACACATTGTTCAATTTTATCATCTTTTCTGTGAAATTCTGTATCATTTCTCATATTTTTATACAGGAGAATGATTGTGAGTTGTATTCCTTTATAAAATCTCATAAAATGAGTCATATATCTTTCACATGAGTGTAAAATGCATTAGCAACACACAGATACAGTAAGTCGCTGGCTGTACTACACTACTGTACACTATCACATTGTACAGTAAACACACAGCAGCACAATTGTGAC
>PVJA010016896.1:0-42611 GCA_004027025.1 Myocastor coypus | reverse complement strand
GGAGGTGGAGCTTTGGGATTGAGTAGTCCTGGTAGCCTCGTGGACCGGAAGGGTTGCCAAACGGGCTATTTGATGGGTTCAGTGCTGGAGCTTGGGCTGGAGGGGTTCAAAAAAAAAAAAAAAAACAAAAAAAGGGGGGAGGTAGGGAAGGCAGGCCAAGCATCCTGACCCAGCCGGCACGCAGGCTCAGCTCCCAGCAGTGGGGTTTGGGCTGGGCTGGAACAGGAAGTTAGTCGCGGGAACGCAGAGGCGGGGCAGAGGGGCGCAGGGGCTTACCCGCGGTGGGTGCGCAGGCTCAGCTCCCAGCGGTGGGGTTTTGGCTGGGTTGGAACAGGAAGTTCTTCCTTGTCTTTTAGACACACACACACACACACAGACACACACACACACGAAAAATATGTATATAACGTAGCATAAGACTGACACCTTTGTAGAAATCTTAAATGACCTCAAATGGACTCAAAATGGATTCATGTAATATAATCATATTTTACATAGTCCTGCATAACTGGCTTTTTTTTTTTTTTTTTTTTTTTTTTTTTTTTTTTTTTTTTTTTTTTTTGTATTTTAGAGCAGTGTCTACAGGGTGTTCACGGTCTCACTACTAGATTGGACCTGTAGTGGTCCACCTGTTCAGAGGCTCCCAAGAACTGAGATTACAGGTGCACCCCACCACGCCCAGTCTCAATTGCCATCTCAATGCTCCACCCAGGATTGGGGCCAGCACGGCAGGTCTGGGCATCAAACTCTTGGCCGCTGTGCTTGCTTGCAGGTGCTTTAATCTGATAAGCTATTTGGCCAGTCCTATGACTACCATTTTGAGAGTTCTTTATGCTTTATCCATGACTATACAGCAACTTCTCTTGCCTCCTAGACTGTGGTCTTTGTTATTTTCTGCATGCTACATCTGGAGATATCACAATATTTCAAGGCCATATAACTGGAAAATATTATACTTTTAGTTTTCAAACATATGTTTGCTAAGTACAAAATTCATTGAGGACAGATTTTTTTTTTCAGTCCTTTGAGTTCATTAATCTAGTTTCTTACCCACTTCTTTTTTTCCTAATGTGGAATAAGATACTATGTAATTTTGCTCCTCTGTAGCTAATTTTTTTAATACATATGCATTGGTGATTTTTTTCTTTACAATTAGTTTTGGAGAATTTTATTTTTATATGGTATGATTTTATTCATATTTCTTGGTATGATTTTATTAATCTTTCTTGTGCAAAAGGTTCATTTTTCTTGGAAATGTGGTGCTATAGTTTCAACTAAATTTAGAAATTTTAAATCTCTAAATATTTTTTTGATGCTTTAAACAATTTATTTAACTGAAATGGACTTACATTTGTTTCTTAAGTGACTTCCATTTATTTGGATACATCTTTTCCCAATGGTGATTTACAAGATCTTCAAGCCAATATAAATATTTTATAAATATTTGAGTATATACCTGCACAATACCTCAGCAATACTTTTCAGCAAGAAAACACTGAAGAGTAAAGACCAGACACAATTACTCACTACAGTGAAAATCTGCTGAGATATGTTTGAGGTAAGAAGGTACCACATACTTCTTCAACTAAGAAAATCACCCTTACAACACAGGGCAATTTTATTTTTATACAGGACCTAGAACACTTAAGTTGTCAATTAGGTGGTGAATGGCACAACTACATCCCAGTTTATGCCATGAATTCATAGTGAATAGGTTCCAACAACTCAGGTTCCTTCCCATTGGTCCTCACAAAGTGTGCTTCTCTGGGAGGGGCAGGCTGGCGCTTCAGTTGAACCCAAGTACCTTTCTCTTTGGCTTCTTTCTTTTTCTGATCATTTTCCTTGACACGTTTCAGGAAACTATCATGACTTTTTGAATGTTTAATATGCTCAATACGTACATTAATCCTCTTAGCAAGTATCTTTCCCTTAACTTGCTTGTTTACAACAATGCCAACAGCGTGCTGGGTAACATTGTAGACTCCTCCTGTTTTGCCATGGTAACATTTGTGAGGCATTCCTTTTTGCACAGTACGCATTCCCTTGATGTCTACAATGTCACCCTTTTTGTAGATTCGCATGTTTGTGGCCAAAGGAACCACCCCATGTTTTCTAAAGGGCCTGGAGAACATATAACGGGTTCCCCTCCTCTTGACCTTTGTGTTAGTCATTTTGACAAATTACTGGAAGATGGAGGTTCCAGCCGAAAGCTCTCTAAATATTTATTGCCTACCCTTTTCAACTTTGAGAATTCTAACTATATGAATATAAGTTTCTTGATTTTAGCATAGAGTGAACTATTATATGACTGATCTTTAAATTCATTTTTATTTTAGACAATTTTTATTGTTATATTCATTGAAGTCTGTAAATCACTTATCTACAATGTGCAGTCTATTATTAATTTTATGCTATGTATTCATTTCAGAAATATTTCTCTAAAATTCATTTTATATACATCGTATATCTTTCACATTTCAATATTGGTGTATTATTTTTACTATGCTATGTAATTATTGATTTTTAATAAAGTTAAATAAATAAAAAAACAGTGCATGTGAACAGTGGAAAGGACAGTGGCCACACCAAGGGTTCTCAGAGCCTAAAACAGATGAACTAAGGCCTTGGAATTCTGCCTCTGGGCTCCTTACCTTATTGTTTCCTTATTTCTTTCCTTTGCCCAGTAGATTGATTTTTGTTTCTCTCCCCTCCTTTTTTCTTCCTGGTACAGGGTCTCACTACACAGGTCAGACTCATAGGGATCCTCCTGCCTCAGCCTCCCCAATGCCCTCCTGGTTTCACTGGCTGGCCCGGCAGGTGGTGCCAGGGATGGGACTCAGGACCTGAGCTTGCTGGGCAGGCGTTTAGACTGCTGATCTGTCTCCCTAGATGTGTTTCTCCTTTGAAACACACATTTCTAATTCTTTAATCTTAGTTTAAAAATCCCCCCTCGTGAGTGGTACCATGTTTCCCTAACTTACTGTCTGGCCAGTCTTTGCTCCTTCTCATGTCATCAACTGCTCCTCAGCCCCACCTCCTCTTCATGCAGCAGGCTGGTACAGGATGTTGATTATATTTCTGCACTTCTGTGTTTGCCGAATTAAACTACAAATTTCTAAATGGTGGATGTCAGTATTCCTAATGCTGTCCCAGTGCTAGGCCCATGGTAAATACTAATAAATATTTTGGAAAGCAAAGACCAAACTGTAAAAATATTACTGCCCTGTTTAAGGGGATTTAAATTTTCTGTATTTGGTATCATGAACCTCCATATATTGGCAACAATATGCTCAAAGTATACAGCAAATAACCTAAGTGCAGACTGTGCACTCTGGGTGGCTGAGGCAGAAGGATCACAAGTTCAAAGCCAGCCTGTGAAACTAGAGACTGAACTAGACCCTGCCTCAAAATTACCAAACAAAGAAAAATTAAAAAACACCAGAGTGTATCCTTCTGATAAATGGATAACTTTAAGTTTATCAAATTTATATTCCTTTCTAGAAGTTGTTAACTTCTAATTTTGAAAAGTGTCCCAAGTTGGTTCTAGATAACAGAAGAATCCATATAACCAGTCACTTTCTAGGTACTTTGGAGTAATTGCTATATTTTATGGAGTCCATGAATTTTCAAAAGGGATAGGAGGAGGAATTTTCTTATCTATATGTCTCACATTGAGAGTTCATGAAACCAAAGACAGACTTTTTTTGATCCTGATCTGAGGATTTGTCCTTGAGTCAGTACTTTCCTCATGTTTAACAACTCTCTCTTCCTGCCTCCCTCCCTCCCTCCCTCTCTCTCTCTCTCTCTCTCTCTCTCTTTGTCTCTCTCTCAATTTCCCAAAATTCTTATTGCTTCTGTTAGAAGGATGACAAGGATTATAAGGAATATAAATAAAGACATGCAGATGATATTCACTAAAGAATTTGATCTTAAAAGATTTTTTTTTTTTTTTTTTTTTTTTGTGGAACCAGGGTTCGAACTCATGACCTTGCACTTGCCCAGCAGGCACTTGTGTCTCGGAGCTATCTCTCCAGCCCCAAAAGAATTTTTTATATGGGCACTGCTAGTTTTACATTTTATTTTATCTCTACCTAAAAGTTCCCCAGCCCCAGTTTCTGGACACCATGCAGTAAAAGGAGAGGTTCTTAGATGGCTTCAGCCTCACTTCCACACCAAATTTACTGCACCCTCCTTACAGTCAGTCTGAAATCAGTGCCTTTGTAGTTTGCTATAGCTGTCATATAGTACTACAGACAAGGTTACTCAAATAACCAAAAGGTACCCTGCCACAGTTCTAGAGACTAGAAGCTCCAAATCAAGGTGTGACAGGATGTTGATGTCTCTGCAAACTCCAGGGGAAGATCTTCCTCGCCTGCTTCGGCGTCAGGTAGCCCAGGCATCCCCTGGCCTGTAGTTGCCCTAGCCTGTGCTGCCATGCTGACAGAGCCATCTTCCCCCATGTCCTCTCTGCCCTCACCTGCTGTTCTCTCTGTGTCTGTCCTTATATGATAGCAACTATGTGGGATTAAAGCCTTACCGTCTTCTCTGTGATCCCATTTTAATTATGTCTGCAGAGATCTTATTTCTAAACAGCCTTATAGCCACAGATGTTGAATGTTAAGATATTCACACATATATTTGGGAGATATATTACTTAACTCCCAAACAGGTGCTATTAGTTATCACAATTCAAAATTTAAAACAACTCAAATGTCAATAAGCAAGCTGGGTTATTTTTAAATCATGGAATATTACTCAGAAGTAGAAATTAGTAAGTCATTGATAAGCACAGCTTGAAGGATAAATTGTAAATGCACCATGAACCAGGTTTTTCTCAGAGATAACATGGAAAGCAGAATCTATAAAAGAGGAAAAAATAAGAAATTGATCTTCAAGCTTTATGGACTTTAAATATTTGTTCTTTGAAAAGTATTTAAAAAATAAAGGGTAAACCACCAGCTAGGAATAATTATAGCATGAATCTTACATAAAAGTCGTATCTGAAATATTTAAAGAACTTATGACTCAGTACTAAGAAAACGAATAACTCCACTAAAAATGAGTAAAAGACTTCAACAAATGTTTCAAAAATGGATAACAAGTACACCAAAAGATGTCCTCCAAAAATTTCATAGATTATCAGGTTACTTTCTACTGAGTTAATGTTGTATATTCTTTTTTTAAAAAATATTTTTGGTTGTTACATGGTCTCAATATGAAGTTTGGACTCACCATGATTCTCCTGTTTTCAGCCTTCCCAGTGCCTGGATGACAGGGGTATGTTACCACACCCAATCTCTGTGGCCAGCTCAGTGCGCCCAGAGGTGGGGCCAGGACTGCACGTGGTGCCAGGGATCGAACTCCAGTGTATATTCATTCTTATACATAAAAATCTCAATACTGACAAAACAAATGTTGCCAAACATGTGGAACAGCTGGAATTGTCATACACTGTGAAGTGTATATGGCATAACAACTTTGGAGGCCTATCTGGGAGGTTTTCACAAAATTAAACATTCATTTTAAAGAATATGCATGTACTAATGAAGTCACTGGAGATTTTTTTTTTTTTTTTTTTTTTTGGTGGTATCA
Source organism: Myocastor coypus (assembly GCA_004027025.1). Classification (NCBI taxonomy): domain Eukaryota; kingdom Metazoa; phylum Chordata; class Mammalia; order Rodentia; family Myocastoridae; genus Myocastor; species Myocastor coypus. The sequence continues at coordinate 37,019 of PVJA010016896.1, read as the reverse complement.
GGATTGAACTCAGTACTATGAGCTTGCCAAGCAAGCATTTATGCTACCGAGCTATCTCCTTGCCCCTAATCACTACAGATTTTTCCAACTCAGTTAAATACACAAAGATAAGCATTATTTATGTATTAGATGAATGATACATCCTTCACTAGTATTCTATTCTTATATTTCATTCTTTTTTTTTTTTTTTTTGGTCTTTTTGAGACAGGGTCTCACTATGCAGCTCAGGCTGGCCTTGAGCTCATTTTTGTAGCCCAGGCTGGTCTCGAACTCGCACTGATCCTCCTGCCTCAGCCTCCCAAGTGCTGGAATAACAGGTGTGTGCCACCACACCTGGCTTTACATTTCATTCTTAAAAATTTAAGCATTAAGAAAACATAGATGTAATGAAGTGCTTACCAGTCAAATATAAGTATTTGGAAATAGAAGGAACTTTGATATAATGTTACTCAATCTTTGGTAACCCTCCTGAGTTGCAATATCCCTCCTTCACAGGTGAATTCTTGGGAAACTCAGTTTTAGGAAAAATTACATATGGAAATTGAAGACATGAAGATTCGTCTTCTTAAAATTAGTCCTGCCCCTACCTCTTGGAAAGCTTTGCTTGCTTTTGTGTATCCCTTCCCTGGTTTGTAGATTATATGTCTGTCTAACTTCAGGCTGGAAATAGATCATGGTGAGAAAAAGGAAGTGACAAGAGAGTCAGCTCAGTGGACAAGAGTCAGTGCCTGCTCAGGCAGAGCGCAGCGGCTGAGGTTCAATCCCTCGTGTGCTGTTCTGGCCCTGCCCCTGGGGCGCGCTGGGATGGCAACTGAGACTGGGCATGGTGGTGCTTCTGTAATACCAGTGGTTGGGAGGCTAATTGCCAATCTGATCTACGTAGACCCTGTAGACCTGGTAGACCCTGTACTAAATACATTAGACAGTCAGAGAGAGAGAGAGAGAGAGGGAGAGACAGAGAGAGAGAGAGACAGAGAGACAGAGAGAGACAGAGAGACAGAGACAGAGATAGAGACAGAGATAGAGACAGAGAGATAGAGACAGAGAGAGAGATATTTAGGAGGAAAATTGGGATGATGGCGATGACAGAAAATGGCAAAACAGAACTACAGAGTTTCTAGCTAGTGAAGATAATATTAATTGTAAAAAGTGGACATGTTTTGAGCTCATAAATTTTTAGATATTTAAAGGATTTGTAGAGCGCTCAGAGGGACCCATCAGGCTACATAAGTGATTCTGGTCTTCAGAAGAAAGCTGAGTTGGCAATGTAAAATTGGTAATCTTTGCCATTTTAATGTAAGTTGTGAATGTGTTTGAGGTCCCTCAAAAGATGAAAAAGTGGGAAGAATTTTGGAAGCCTCTTCTTTGCCACACTCCTGGAGCCTAGTTCTAACTGATAACCTTGATTTTCACTCCCCCACATGCCTCACTACTGAAGGGGAGGGAGGTGTTTACACCTCAGCCTGTGCAACACAGACATCCAGGTTGCCTCCTGAGCACCACATCTCCCTGCTTATGACCTCGACAGCTGACAGCTTCTAGGACCTTGGGGAAGTACAGCAGGCCTTGATTTCATCTCATTATCTGTTTTTATTTTTAAGGCCAACATGAACCAACTACATTGTCTAATGATAATGGGAAGCTATGCAATGAACTCAAGGACTCCTGCTAAGGACGTGTGACTCAGAAGCTCTTCATTATGTCCTGAGTTCTTCTAAGAAAAAAGATAGGAATGATGCTCCAAAGAGCACTGCTTCTCCGTGTGAGAATGGCAAGTCCCAAGGTGTATCAGATCAACTCTGATATACAGCGCACTGCCATCATATTTCTTTCAGGTTCTTTTCCAAACAAGTAGCATATTTTTTTCTGCTTTGGCTAATGGTCACCTCAGTCTGAAGCCTTTGAATCCTTAGTTCCTCTTACCTCTTACATATTTCAATTTGAAGCTCATTGATTTCCACTTTAATGTAATCTGCCTAATTAATCACCAGTTTCCTATTTCCATTGCTACTAATTTGTTTCTCTTAAAACTCTGAACAGATCTCCACAGAGGGTCTGAGCCTAAATTTGCAAATTCAGTTGTACAAAATATTGCACTTCTTCATTTTTTAAAAAATACAAAGCAATTCTGACTCTGGTAATATACATTGGTGGGAGGGTAAAAGTTCAACTGCTATCACTTTTTAAGTCTATGTTCACCCACAACAAAGTTGTGCAAGAGCAGTAGGGTTTTTTTAATCAAAAGCTTTAGGGCAAGAGGTTTGTGATTCAGTGGCACAGCACTTACTTGCTTTGCATATGTGAGGCCCTGAATTCAATCTCAGCACCAAAAGGAGGGCGAGGGAAAATTATTTTCTTCTGTTATGAGTTGTTATTGGTTATCCTAACATAAGAAGCCCTGTGCAGGCCTGTGGACTCTGCTGCCTCTACACCACTCTATGAGGGATGTCTGTGGAAACTAAAAGCGCTGCATCTTGGGCTCCCCTAGGCACCAGAAAGCCACGCCCCCACAATCTTGCTCACTATTCCCGAAACACTTGCCATTGCCTATAGGATGTGCTAATTTCTCCTAAGACCCAGAGACCTCTACCTCAGAAATCTTTTCTTTTGCTAATTCTCAAAGCATAGCTTCTCTTCTGATCTTTTCAGAACTTCCAATAAACCTTTTGGTGCCTCGGGTTTTAATGACAGATAATGGAAGCTGCCAATTTTAGGCTGCTTCTGCTTTATGCAAAGTACTTCTCTTGAAGTCAAAAAAAGTAAGTCAGGTACCTACTTGAGGTAGTGTTGACAGTGGTGGGAACAGGAGGAGATCACAAGCATTCGGTGAATGTACAAGGGTAGCTGTGCACCTATGCATGGCTGAGCCCACCTGAGTGTCTCTGCACAGTGTGCCACCAGTTCTGCTGCATTCTGACTGAGCAGGACGGGAGTGCTTGCTTCCTCACTTCCTCACTGTGATTTCTAAAACAGTAAGCATTGTTTCTGAGTCACAGAAAATTAACCTAAACTCCATCCGGCCTCACATTTCTCAACTTCTCCTCATTCAAGTCATAGACAAAGCTATTTAAACTGCAAATACAGCTTTAATAATTGCTGGCAGCTAATCCCTGAAAGCAACGACAGTTCTCATATTAGTCTTGGAGACAAGAGAGGTGGCTGTATTATGGAGTAACTACTGAAACTTTCCTGGCTTCCTGACACTTTGTTCTTCTTTGAAGATGAGCTTTTGATTCATCCAGCAAACACTGAATAGCACAACATCATTAGGCAACGTTGAGCCAGGATTGCTTTCCAATCCCCAGTTGAATGGCAGAGAACTTTCTTTACTTTTGGCATTTCTGCATTCTCATCCCTTGAGACTACATTTGTTTAATGATTTTAAACAATTCCATCTTAAGGGTTTGGCTGCTATGGAGTTAGCAACAGTAATAATGACTTTCTTATTTATCTATAATTTTGTTGCACATTTATACATCATATTCAATTTCTATTTTTATTTATTTTTATTTTAAAGAGAACAAAAATAATTTAAAGCATTAAAAATGAAAAAAATCAGATTTTAAAAATACAAAATGATATGAATTCAACAATGGTTGTTATATTGCATATTATTGTCTTTAAAGTGGTTGTTTAAATTACCAGATATAAGCACACAAAATTAATAAAAAATAAACATTAATTGTTCCTTTCGATAAACCAAAACAAGTTAGTAATAGAATTATCTTAGCTATCTTGTGTGTACATGTTTCCCTTCCTCTTTCTTTTCTTTTCCTCATCCCTGTTGCTCTTTTCTTTGGAAGAGTTTCTTTCCCTTTCACAGTATCTATTTGATCTTTTGGATTTTATTTATTTTTTTCAGGTTCTTACACCAGGGAGACAGCACAATGTTTACACACAGAGGTGTGATTTATTTCACTTATGAGTATGAGCTTTAGTGTTACATTTATAAAAGGGAGTATTACTCAGCTGCAAAGAAAGATAAATTTAAGGCTTTTATAGGTAAATGGACTCAGATATTCTTTTGATGAAATGGTTTTGAGACTTCCATATGTGAAAATGCCTGGCTAAGCCCAAATAGTTTGCTGGTGAGAAAGCCAGGAGTTAAACATTTTTTCACTACCCACACTGTTCTATAAAGCAGCATCCTCTGAAATACAGCTACTTTGAGTAAAAATATTCTATAGTGTGTGATGTTGATGACAGTTTAGTTATAAAAGTCAGTTTACTTTCTTTTCTAAATTATGCTTACTTCAAAAATCTTTTAAGAATATTCTAATACCCATGGTTTAACATTCTTACTACTTTAATGGGTCTTCATATTGACTTCTCTTGATATTTCCTGTTACTAAACTGTAAAACAACGATATCACATACAGTGAGGGTGTTTTTGAAGGGTTATGCCTACTCTGAAATTCCTTGCTATTTCATACTTTCCAGTTTTAAAGCATCAAGATCTTATGAAACCCACATACAACAAAATTGATCAGTGCAACCACAGTACATACAGACTTCATTATATGGTCACCATCTCCTGAGCTGGACCCCAGTGTAATTTAGTCACAGACTAAGCAGGTTTCTCTTTCTTTCTTTCTTTTTCTTGACTTTCTTTCTTTCTTTCATTTTCTTTCTTTCTTTCTTTTTCTTGACTAAGCAGATTTCTTTCTTCTTTCTTTCTTTTTTTCTTTCTTTCTTTCTTCTTTCTTTAACTAAGCAGATTCCTTTCTTTCTTCTTTCTTTCTTGACTAAGCAGATTTCTTTCTTTCTTTCTTTCTTTCTTCTTTCTTGACTAAGCAGATTTCTTTCTTTCTTTCTTTCTTTCTTTCTTGACTAAGCAGATTTCTTTCTTTCTTTCTTTCTTTCTTTCTTTCTTTCTTTCTTTCTTTCTTTCTTATTTCTTTCTTGACTAAGCAGATTTCTTTCTTTCTTGACTAAGGATATTTCTTTCTTTCTTCTTTCTTTCTTTCTTGACTAAGCAGATTTCTTTCTTCTTTCTTCTTTCTTTCTTTCTTTCTTTCTTTCTTGACTAAGCAGATTTCCTGCTCTTTCTTTCTTCTTTCTTTTTTCTTTCTTTCTTCTCTTTCTTTTTTTCTTCTTTCTTTCTTTCTTGACTAAGCAGATCTTTCTTGTTTGCTTGCTTGCTTTCTTATTTCTTTCTTGGCTAAGCAGATTTCTTTCTTTCTTTCTTTCTTTCTTTCTTCTTTCCTTCTTCTTTCTTTCTTCCTTTCCTTTTCTTTTTTCTAGGTTTGGTACTGGGTCTCACTATGTGGCATGGACTCCTGGTGATCCTCCAGTTTTCAGCCTCCCCAGCGCCGAGATTATAGGTGTGTGCCACTATGCCTGGACTCAGTCACCAGGCTCAGCAGGGCAGGGGCAGGGGCAGGGGCAGAGCCACCGTGGCATTCAGAACCAGGGATCAACCCTGGTCCCTATGCTTGTCAAAGCAGGTGCTTAGTCCACTGAGCTATCTCCCCAACCCTTCAGATTAATTCTTCATAGCTTTTCCTGCAGGAAGCACATATAGGATTTCTAAAGTACATTCTTTGTCAACCTTACTGACTTGATTTGTGCATATCTAATTTTTAATTACATTCATAGAGTCTGGAAATCATGGTATAATTACAATTTAAAATTTTGCATTTTAAATATTAGTCTCTCCTGTTATTTTTAATGGCTAAATATTACTCATTTAAAATTTTTAATTGCATTTTTTAGGGAAGGATCTACAAGGTTTTCAGGGTCGCACTACTAGTTCATACTCATAGTGCTCTGCCTGTTTACAGCCTCCCAAGAGCTGGGATTACAGGCATGCACCACCATGCCCAGCTACTCATTTGAATTTACATCTTGTCTTTTTAGTAAGCATTGTTTTTTCTAAGATTTGCCATGCTAGATATATTGAATAAAATAGGACCTATTGTAATCCACATAGATTTTAATTATGTCTTTAATTCCTTCAACACTGGATTGAGTCTAAAAATACACATGTTTTAATGAGTCTTGACACATTCATGTGGTTTGGGAGGCAGTACTGGGAATCGAACTAGGACTTTGAACTTCCCAGGCAAGCACTATGCCACTCAGCTATATCAAAAAAGATCTTAGGAAGTGATCCAAAAGATTACTGATAATCTCCCAAGATCCAGGACTGAGTTTGGTGTGAACACATCACAAGCTTATTGTGTAAAAAATGTTTTCATTCCACTGCTATAACATGCACCCTCACACATACAGTCTGTAACGGCAGTGTCAGCCGTGAAGATCCTTCATTCATGAATCTCCCTTGATGTTTTAGGACTTGATACAGCAGGAAGGGATATAAAGGTTTGATGTGAAACTAATGCGATGAGTTAATGTAAAACTAAATGTAAAAAATTACTCTGATTAACTTTCTGTGACCCTGCTTCCTTGTAAGATTGCAAGGAAGCTTCATGTGCCATTGGTAAAGCACTAGCAGACTGACAGTTCCAAGAATAGACCTACAAAATAAATTACAGTAAAGGTTGAAATGTTTCTAACTGTACAAAACCAACTGAAAAGCATTGCTGTGGTAATCAAGACCATCTGTTTGCAGATGTACATTAAACAAGAGCTAAACAGTGCTCCCAGAGAAAAATGTAAGCTGAGCAATGGTTGCGCTGTCCCTAGAGGTACTATTCTATGATTAAATGACAAATTTGTTTGCCAAATAGAATGTGGTTTCTACCTTTAAAACCTCTGTATTTCTAAGGCTCTGGGCTGTTTGTCCTCTCCTGCATGAGTATGGTCAAGTGGTCCCAGGCCTGGTCATAAAGGCTCATAAATTTTAATGTTTATTCTGGTCTGGTTTCTATATTGAGAACCCATAACAAGGGAAGCTAGGCTCTATAGTTTCCAAGCCCCACCACACATTAGATGTGTCTTCGGACAAATTACTTCTTAGCATATGATTCCTTGTCTGTAGAGGAATACCATCTTCACAGGACTTTTCTGAGGGCTAAATGTAATGCCTGCCAGTTTGAAATAGAGGTGTACATTCTTCTGAAATTAAGCCCAAATCCTTTACAAAATCCTAGCTTATAACCTCAAAATCTTTAGACACAGTTTAGTGAGCAAATACAATTTATAGGCATGACCAAGGAAGCTCATTTATTAAGCTATATCTGAAATATCTATTAAAATGTTAAATATTGCCACATAAACATTTAGGAAGAAAATTTTATTTATTTATTTATTTATTTATTTATTTATTTATTTATTTATTTATTTATTTTAGTACAGGGTGTCCAGGGCTTCATTACACAAATTGGACTCATGGTGTGCCTCCTGTTTCTAGCCTCTCAAGTCGTGGGATTTTAGGCCTGTGCCACCATACCCAGACCTCAGCTTGCCCAAGTACAGCACGTGAGGTATCAACTCCCTGTGTCTGCCTAAGTCCGGTCCTTAAATTTCTGTCATTGAGCATGCCATCTTGTTGCTGATCAATTCCAGATAATTAAGTGATTATTTTATTGGCTCTCCGTCTAAGTTGGCCTGTTTCCCCTTTAAATGGAAATTTAGTTTCTAACAGAATATTTTGTTAGTCTTGACACCATCATTTATTTCTTCCTTTGTACTCTCCTTAAGAAACTAAGGCAGGTGTTAAAGCTGAATTTATTATTCACATTTGTTTTTCCCCCTACTTTGTTTTGGGCTCTCAGAATCATGTTATGAAAAGAGACCAACTTAAACCTCACTATTCTTATATGCATTCATTCTTCTACTTAGTTCATCCAGACTTGGTTCTCATGATTAATTCACTGACTTAACAAACAGTTACTGCAGGCTTCTAATAGTGACCTGGACTGCCCAAAGGACATGTTTTACATTCTCAAATATTTTGAGGGAATACAAGATCCTCAGATCTAAATATATTAAATTTGTCTTGCTCATTATTTTGTAAATGCAGGTATTATATATATTATCAATTTCAATGAGAAAGAACTAGCAATGAGACAGCTTCAAACAGATTACTATCATGGCTACAATAATACATTGCATATTGTTTTCATAAGTTATTCAGAGTACCAGATGCAGACATATCTTATCCATTTTGTGGCAACACAATATGTGATAGCCAAATCTTGGAAACAATCAGAATGCCCACTGTCCAAGGAATGGTTGAAAAATATATAGTATTTTTATACAATGGAATATTATGTAGCTATAATGAATGATAAAGTAGAAGACTTCATATATATATGGATGTATCTTGAACATATCCTCATAAGTGAAATAAACCAGACCTACATGTGTAAATATTGTATAGTCTCCCTAGCGTAAGAACTCAAAAGAAGAAATAAAAATGGAAAGGCATAACATAGCTGAATGGAAATCAAGAACTTCATGGTTAAATAACGAAGTAACTGCAAACAGAAGAGATAGGAAACATAGCAGGAGCAAAACCATGCACTTATTTACACAGGATGAATTAGATAATGGTCCTAAGAACCTCCAAAACATTTTTCACAGAGGATAGCAACATGTAACACTAAAACTAGTTTGGAATGCCTGTCATTTTAGTCTTTTAGATGTGTGCTGCTTCTAATGTAATTTCAGTTACTGCTATGCTCTCTCTCATGTAAGTGGTTGGTTTACAAGAAAACAAAAAAAGGTATTAAATGAGAGTAAGAGACTAGGAAAATGCTATAGGACTGACCGGCTACAATTTTGTAAATATTAAGATTTCTAAATCTCTGTGTAAAAATGTGTAACTGCTTTTATCACATTCTATAGAAATTAGAATACCAATAATTTATGGAAAGTACCGAGTCCAAGTTAAGTGTAAGATGCTTGATATTCAGAAAGACAGTCATGTTAAGCTCAAGTACCTATGTTATAGAATAGTATAACTAAGCTTCTCTTCTGGAGGGTTAAAAATGTAAGCTTACAGACCAAAAATTAGAGAAAAGAAGGGCTACAAGGGTTTCCAATATTTTGGCCCTAGCCCTTCAAGGTCAGTGAGGACTCAGGCCATAAGAGAATCTGTACTGTAACATCCTTGTAACTCAGTAGTTTCCAAAATTTTCTGTTTATGGGGCCAAAGAGGAAATGGACTGAAGATGTACAGTCACCTTGAGAGAAAACATTGTCTCAGGCTTTCACAGAGAGCAAACTGTCAAGAAATGGCCATGACTCATCCAGACGGCTGACACAACAGTTCTACAAAGCACTGTACATGGTTTCAAAGAAAAAAAAAAAAAAGATATACAGCTTCTTTCTCTTAGTTCACTGAGAACAAGGATTTGTACTAATAGTCTTGCTCGTTTTCTTCAAATTTTTAGATTTTGTTGAGATAAACCACTTAGGGTTACTGTTCAGCCAAAAGCAGCCTACGTTCTTAGTTCAGGTGCTTGGGACTTATTCTGCTTGGGACTAGAAGCTTTGGAAAGAGAGGTGGGTCTGAAATGGCCTAACACGCACATTCAGTACTTTTGCCTGAGAATAATTGCTATGGCCATCTACCCCATAGCGGGGTCAAAATGGTCAAAATGGTCCACTATTTTAAGCAGGACTTCTCAAACTCTTTCCTAGTTTGTTTCTCTGATGATCCTGGAATTCGACCATAGTTCTCCATTTCAGCAAAGCCATATTTTGTCCCAGTCCTATGTCTCAGATCCCATATTTGTGTCTTCAAAAGCTCTGGTCAGTTAATGGGATTTTGTGTTACCATTAGACTTCATTTTCCTTTTTTTCCTTTTTCCTTATTTTGAAAGTAGAGGAGACAAAGGTATTTTCTTAGTTCTATCATTTTCATTTAATCTCCTTGATAAACATTGGTATTTATTTCAATTATGCTTAGTGATCAGCCTATGATCACTTAAACCCAGCTGAACTGCTAGATAATACTAGATGGTGATGTGTTTCTTTATTTCAGTTACTCCTGTAAGGGTCCTAAGCAAAATACAAGGAAAATACTATGGAGATCAGAGTACTACTGCCTGAGCTGAAGGTATCCACATTGGACCTTAGAGAGAAAGGATCTTGAATGAGAAACTGGGAGTGTATATAAGTACATAAAAACTATTAGCAATGACTTCAGCCTGATGTATAGAATTCATGATAGGATGCAGGTACCTAAAGTGGTAATGTACAAAAAAATCTATAGATAAAATACTTGGCAGAGATAATGTCAAAAAACATGAAAGAACAAAATGGCACCTCAATTTGCAGCAGTGTGCACATGTATCCATGTGGGAAGTGCTTATTTTTGTGTGGATTCACTATACACTGAAGGTGCAGATTCAACAGCAAGGAACTTCTTTTGCTGTGGGATGTATTTTGACATATACATAGGTAAACTCTTAGACCAAAAATAAGCATCTAGCAGCTTAAAGATAAGTTTTATTACAAGAAAGTTTAATACTTCAGAAATTATTGATAAAGCACTACCAAAGGAAATGGCAGATTTTATTTTGACTGACTGGAACTGGGGACAGAGCCCAGGAAATTCACATGGAATAAGTTTCCCGGGTCTTTTTTTTTATTTTGAGACAGTCTCACCAAGCCCCAAGTCTCCCAGAATGTTTAGGTTTCCCATGTGTCATCATGCCTGGAAGAATGTCTCAATCTTTGTTTCCTGCAAAATTACTCGACATACTTTAAAATTTTATTTATTTACTAGATATAAGGTCTCACTAAGCAGCTCAGACTCATAGTGATCCTCCTGTCTCAGCCTCCCCACCACTGGGATCACATGTGTGTGCCATCATACCCAGTTCTGGGACCTGCATAACATGTGGTACCGGGGATCAAACCCCAGCCCTTGTGTTTGCCAGGCAGGTATTTAGTCCCTGAGCTATCTCCCCAGCCCTCAACATATGCAAGTGGGATGATGAGCAGCTCTTCAGGGAGTCTTTTCTGAATAAAACTGCAACAAAACATTCAGTGTTAAAAAGATTCTATCTGGAAGCTGGGCGTGGTGGCGCATGCCTGTAATCCCAGCACTCGGGAGGCTGAGGCAGGAGGATTGGTGCGAGTTCGAGACCAGCCTGGGCTACAAAAGTGAGCTCAAGGCCAGCCTGAGCTGCATAGTGATTCCCTGTCTCAAAAAAAAAAAAAAAAAGATTCTATCTGGAAAAGCTTAGCTAGAGGAATTGGGGGCAGAAGTGGTCAGGTATGGAACGAAGAGGAGTCTCTAATGAAGTAGCATATGTGTAAAAATGTTCTCTCTTTAACCAGGTATTGCGACCCATGCCTATAATCCCACCACTTTGGGAGTCTGGGGTAGGAAGACAAAAGTACGAGTCCTGCTTGGCAATTTTAACAACTTAGAAACACTGTCTCAAAATACCTTCTCTAAAGTGACTGGGAAAGTACTAGGGATGTAGTATAGTATGGCAGCCCTGGGTTCAGTCCTGGAGTTGCAAAAAAGAGGGGAAAAGAATTTTATCCTTTTCCTAAAGAAAAATAGATTTTAAAAGCTTGAAAATTAATGCTTTATGAATGTCTAGAACCTTAAGCCTCCATAAGATGATGTATTTTTTGTTCAACAACTGACCCCCCAAAGTATTCTGAAAAATCACAGCTTCTATGTTATATTGCAAAATCGTAAGTAAAATCCGTCAGCTCTTTAGTATATGTACTCTGGCTTATCTAGATATCACTGGACACTAGTTTAAAATTTAAGAAAAAATTATGAATTTAGCTTTTATTCAAAATTAAATAAGCAAAAGCAAAAATTTAAGAAACTTTTACAAATTACAGAAAAGAAAGTTAATAGAGACAGTCACAAGTTGGCAACAAATAATTACAAAAGTCTCTAGGGCAGCATGAAGGTAAACCATGTCGCAGCATGGTAATCTAACTGTGATATGAATAAGGCATAACTCACATTTGCACCAAGACCAGAATTAAAAACAAAACAAACTTTAAAAGCTTAGTTCTACATTAAGCTTCTTCTCTTCCCTCAGTCCTTAATGAGTTTATCCTATGTAATTCCTAAACACATCATGTCAAGCTATAAATTACATAGATGGGCAATTAATGTGAAAAGCCCCTAAAATGTACAAAGTAACTAGTACTGAATTAAGTTCTCCATTTACCTTTATGTACAATTACATGTAAACCATAATTTCACAGTTTTGAGTGTTTTATGAATAGATGCACAGTACCATGTCAGGTTTGCAATTGTTCCTGAAAACTGGCTCTAGGTTCTGCATCCCAAGCCTGTTGGCCACTGGAATGCTGGTATTTACATAAATAGGAAACTGTGTCATAGTCAGTGGTCAAGACAGTTCAGCAAGAGCAGAATTTCTAACAAAGATTGATACTTGGTACCATATTTTACATACTTGTGCAAATATAAGCATTAGGACAGAGAAATCTGAGGCAAATACAATTTGCAAAAACTTGTATCGTTATTGTTGTAAACCAGGCAATAAATGACCCCCCGGCAAGTTCTGCTCTCTATGGCTTTTTTTTTTTTTTTTTAATTTTAAAGCCAGAGAAAATGCACACATACTATTCAGACACACGAACATACATACATATATACATACACACACACAGTACATACATACAGAGTTCTTAATTCATTTTAGTATATGGTACATAGTGCAACTTTATCACAATGTAGAGGTTTGACACACATTCATTGCGTGTTTTTCTGTGCAAGTTCTTAGTGGTCTAAATCCTAGTTGAAGGTATTCATCTGCAGATCCACATGGTTCAGGAGGTTGAAGGAAAAAGGTTCATTACATTTCTCAAACCAGCACTGGTTGTGCAAAGGCAGCAGACAATCTGGCTGTAATAGCCAGATTAGGATAACTTCAAAGTAAGATCTAAGCAGTTATTTATTTAGATTGGTCTCTAGAAAAATAGGTCAGTATATGCTGTATTTTTGTCAAACGTTCTTCCAAAGATTTCATTGATAACACCGATAACTGATACCGAGGATCTACAGGAAGAACCGCAAGAAGCCACCAACACCACGCAGGTCCATTTGGAGTTTCCTAAAAATAATCAACAGTGGAAGTGGTAGCATTAATAAAGCAAGAATTGGGACAACAATAACACACAATTATAAAGCCACTATTTACTGAGCATTTTACATGTGCTGGTGCTATTTTAAGTTCCTTCAATGATCAGGTAGGACAGGCAACTATTATGTCCAAATAAATATGGAAACTGCTACCTTCCCATGCAGACCTGACTCCACAGCTCCCACTCTTCCTCTGCTCTGCACTGCTGTAGTGCATGTCTGCTGGCCTCAAACTAATGACATCTGTGGGGTGACACTGTCCTGTGCCTCGTGGTACACTGAGCAGCAGCATCTCTGACCTTTACTCACTTGATGGCAGGCCCAACAGTGACAGCCTAAATGTCTCCAGATAATGTTAAATGTCCCACAGGAACAAAACTATTCCTGGTTAAATACATATATTTAAAGAGTTAGAAAGTTAACTGATACTTAAAATTTCTTTAAAAAAATGAGATTCGAAAAATGACATAAGAAAATTATCTTGATTTCCAGTTTACTTTAAAAAAATAAACATAACCCCAGCAAAGAAGTCCTTCTGAGGTTGAGGTTGCAAGAGCTGGCAAGTAGCTACTGCAAGGACTAAGAATATACATAAATGCTTAGGAACCTCCTCTCCAAATGGTCACTGAATAGTACATGAAACATGAAGTTTCAGAATGACCAAAGAATGTCAACAGTGATCTCAGTAAACTCCTTGTACAGCCAAAATAGATTTCCACATTTGCATGTTAAGGGTTCCCAAATCAGCATCTCAACTATCTTTTTTTACATTCTAGATAGGGACAAAAGAAACTCCATTTCCATGAGTCCCCTTCTCCATAAGGTTTCAGATTAGATTTGACCTAAGAGACCTTTTGTGAAAATGTAGACCCCAAAAACAAGTTAATGTTGTCTGGAAACTGCTGCAGATTAAGGACAGCAGCTTCCCAGAGAATTCTTAAAAGTCACCTGTTCCACTGCTATAGGCTGGTATATACTGGTAGGGACTCCCCTAGTTCCTAAGAATTATAGCAGCTTCTGTTTGTGGTTTATCTGGGTGTCTCCACAAAACCTCATGCAGTCACAGGGCTTTTTTTTTTTTTTTTTTTTTTTTGAGAGGCATCTGAATCTAGAGTATATGATGTCTCATAGAGTGATGCTGGGGTTAAGGCTGTGAGTGCTATATCCACCACAGGGCAATTAGCCTACATATAATACAAGGGACAAAAAGAATCTTGTCTGTCACTTGTTGCTTCTGTTTCCTGCTGCCATGAAAGGTTACCACTGTCATGTGACACCCTGCCTTGTAGCCTGACAATTTTGGACTGAAATCTCTATAAACTGGGAGATAAATAAACTTTTCCAGCTTTACCTATGGATACTGGGTATTTTGTCTCAGCAATGAAAAATGTAACTAAGAAAACTTCCCACAATATCTTAAGAAGCACCTGCTTCTCTGCTTCAGTGATCAGTGGTGACAATGAATAGAGACAACCCTGATCTTTCTTCCTGTAGGTTTCTGGCTGCCATATAAACTCTATGTCTTACAGTAAATCCTGCATTCCTGAAAGGTGTAAAATTTGTTTTTCTAATTCCTGACTTGATATCATATAGCAGCATACACTGGCTACGATACAGAGGTAGATGAAATTGGTGAAGACAGGAAAGTAGAGTTGAATTTTTCTGTAGTGCCTTATAAGATTTAATACTTATTTATTTGATTTTGATGTGAGTCAGATAACAAGGATGAAACATTTTATGTAGCAACTAATAATGTGCTAAACAGAGAATGAATATTTCAATTTGGAGATGGTTTGATATGGAAATTTCAGGTTCAAGAGGAGGATTCAGTTAGAATTAAGACAGACTTAGACCAACAGTTGAAAGTGTCATAAGTGGCAGTGGGCACCAAAGTGGGACCTAGCATCACTGTTTTCATAGAATTATTTATAGCCAGCCCTTTAGGAATCTGCTCCCTCCTGTTGATAAACAATCCAGTCCAATTCAAAACATTTACACTTAAAAACTAATGTCCAGACAATCTGACAATCAGATCTTATAAGGAAGGGACCCTCCTTTAAGCCTTCTGCCATGGCCACTACACAGATCTGCATACACAGAAAATCCAGGGCCCCAGAGATAGCTTAGCAGTATAAGCGCCTGCCTGGCAAGTGCAAGGTCCCGAGTTCAATCCCCAGTACAGGAAGGAAAAAAAAAAAAAAAAAAAGAGCAACAGACATTAACTAAATTAAGCTTAATGGTAAATTCTAAATACTTTAGCAAGACTTATAGGTAATAGTTTCATGAGTGGTCAAGAATTAAATATGAACAGACAAAAATGGATTGAATCAACAGGTAAGATTCTGGGGGAAAAAGACAAGTGAGAAAAGATTTTTCAAAAGTATAGACAATGATACATCTTAACTGTCAAATAGACAGCAATTGCTGATGGGCCTGAAGGCAGAGTTGTCTCATAATTAATTCTATATCCCTCATTCTGAATATATTCAGAAATGAACCCTCTCCTGCTCTGGCATGCCTTCTAGTAGGCAGCTTAGCTGACAGCTATTTGCATTGCCTACCTATGGAAAATGTAATAGATACCACTGCTGTAGGGAATGCAGTCAGAATTCTAAGGTGGGAAAGGATCAAAGGAAAATGAAAAATATATCTAAAAAGCTATTAATTTAGTTTTACATAAAAAAGGAAACAGTTTAAAAGCAGTATCAAAACCATCATACCTGAAGGTTCTCCTCCCTCTCAGGCATTGATCCAAAGTGTTGAAGAATTTGGCTTCGAAATCTGTCTCTTAAGTTCTGAAACCAACTGCAGGCTTGAGAGTAAACCAAATCATGAAGTTCTCTGAGACTCTTAATCTCAGCTTCACTTTCAACCTAGAAGATAACAGTTCATAAGAAATCTCTTTCTAATCATTCTGTCCATGTCATTAACTTTTCAAAAATGCACAAATATCAGAAAACAGGAGGATGTCCATTTCCATTTCAGTGCTAGGTTATTAGAGAGAATTATTTTTATGCTACAGTATAGTGCTAAGGATCACAGACTACAGAAACAGTGAATCCAGGCCTCTACCTGATCTGTTCCTTTGCAGTGCAACACCAGACTCTATTAAAGACCCTAAGTGGGAGGAGGAAGGCTAAACATGAGTTTTGGCTCAAAGGTCTACACAAACTTGGAATCTTTTGTTTCCTAAAAATAATGATACATGAAAGTGGCAGAAGATATCTGCTACAATAAAAGGAAAAATGGGGAGGCACAGTGCAAAGCACAAAGCAGAGTGTAGGAATAGGAGGAGGTCTCAGAACACACCTGTTTTACCAAAGAACTGGGTCAAAACAAATGGAGAACAACTAATTTGGCATATAAGTCAGTAAATTGAAAGAAAATGACTGACTTCTCCAACTATAAAGAGTTAAGCCTGTGGGGTTGCTCTATAACTTTGAGTGCCCCCTTTAGACTATTAGGTACCATATTGCAAGTGTAAAGACTAACAGCATGGTCTTCTGGCCTCAGATTCAGAAGATTTTCACAGAACACGGGCCAAAGATCTAAGTTAACACATTCATTGTCTATGGATTGCTATATAACACACTAATCTCCCACTTGCTACATGCTGAGAAGCGCATCATTCAGTAAGTATTAACTAATCTGAAAAAAAATAGCAGGTTGACTCAGCCTTTCCTACTTCAAGGATGACTAATATAAAACAACAAAGATTTGAAATATAGACAGTATAGTTAAAGCACACGATACAGGAATGAACATTTTACTTAGGAAAAAATAAAAATTTAAGCTACCCCTTAAAAAGTATTTACATTGTGCATGACGTGAATGTACTTAATGCCACTGTACATGGTAAATTTTCTGTATGCATTGTTTTTCTTAAAAAAAAAAAAAAAAAAAAAAAAAAGTAGAAGGGAAAAGAAAAGGAATGAAGATAGGGGACCATAAAACCAAAACACTATGGTCTTAAAATGACTATCCTGCTAGATAAAGTTATCAGTTAATATACATGGGACTTGATATGAGAAAGAACTAAAGGGCCTGGGAGATAGCTCAGTGGACTAAACACCTGCTTAGGCAAGCAAAGGAACCAGGTTTTGACCCCCGGTACCACATGTGCTGGCCCGTTTCTCTGGGCCAAGCCTGGGTACAGTAGTGCACGCCTATAATCCCAGCCCTGGAAAGGCTGAAAACAGGAGACTGAGCTGCATACTGAGACCTTGTACCAAATATATAAAAAAAGAAAAGACAAAGACCTAAACTTGTAAGTTGCTAAATCTTTCAAACACACACATAAGCACACACACACACACACGCACACACACACACACACACACACACACACACATACACACACACTAAGCACAAACAAAAAAAAATCTCCTTTATATTCTCATAAAACTCAAGGATTGGTAAGAATTGATTTTGAGCTGGATAAGGGCGACAGCTCGGAAGCATACAGAAAATTTAAAAGGAAGCCCTTAAAGCTAATATTATTAGGGCTGGTCAAATAGCTCAGGGGATTAAAGCACCTGCAAGCAGGCGCAGGGGCCAGGGGTTTGACCTGCCCCTGGGGCACACCGAGACGGCAACTGGGACTAGGTGTGGTGGCACGTGGTTGTAAATAGGAGGATCATTATGAGTCCAGTCTAGTAGTGAGACCCTGAACACTGTAAAACCTTCTCTAAAATACAAACCACAGGAACAAAAAAAAGTGAACATTGTTAATGTAAAATAATTTCATATTGGAAGTCACAGGAAAGTGCTACCAAAAAAAGAAAAACAGGGCCCGGCGGGATGGCTCAGTGGTCTAAAGCGCCTGCTTGGGTAAGCTTGGGCCGCTTCAGGGACTGCGGTTCGATCCCTGGCACCACATGCTGCACCAGCCCTGCCCTCTGGGCGGACTGAGCCGGCCACAAAAATGAGTGAATAAACAAACAAAGGTTCTGAAACAAGAAAAAATAAATAAATAAAATTAAAAAAAAAAAAAAGAAAAACAAACATAGGTGTAAAAAAGCAAATTTACAAAGCTTTTCCAGGATAGACAAGAAAATTATTCAACAGATGACATTAAAAGAAGAAAAAATCAGACACTCCTAAGACCACATACATAATACACAACTCGATTTTCTAAATATCAAATAAATTTTCTAAACGAGTTTTAAATATGCTACTCTTATTGTATGTTTTGTGTGTTTTCCTATACCACAGACACAGGGAGCTTTTGCCATAAAATCCAATAAAATTGTATACTGGATAAAACTAACATTTGCCTTGGGTAGATCATACTATTTACCAAGCAAACGTAAGACACAAACTTTTATCAATCAACTCAAAATTTTAGATACACAAGGTTTTAGGCTTATTACCCAGAGCAAAGTATCTCATGGCCCACATAACATGACAAAACAGGCAGTATCAGACCCGGTTCAACACCACAGAGGTAAGACAGCTTCACAATAAAGTGTAGAACTTAAGAGTCAGAGCACGGCCTTCAATCATTTTAATACATAGGCTTGGGAAAATTAACATCTCTGAATTATATTTCTTCATATTCTATTTCACATAAATAGTGAAAATTCACAGCACTAATGTTTGTGAAAATGACTTATACTGACATTCAATAAATGGTAACTGAAATAAAAGGCTTAACTAGATGGGTGACAATCTGTAAGATCACTACTGCAAGATCTATGATTATAGAAAGTGTAAGACAGTATAATCTCTGATTATAGTGTAAGATCTATGATTTTATTATGCCTTTCCCAAAATCAGTCTTCAATTTGATATTTACACCATCATCCAAGCCATTTCCTAGCATTTCTACTAATTATAATTGATAAATTAGGTCCTAGAAATATAAAAAGAATCCTGTCAAGGAAACATATAACTCTACCAAGGTAAAACATCAGCAATATGTATACTGACAGTGGGTTACCTGTAATGTCTTAGAGTTTTAACACAGTGTCTAACTCTATTTTTCACTAATGTATCTCTGGCACAGGAACAATCTTAATATATAAAACAATTCCTAAATGTCTTTATGTGCTTACATCAAAGTTATGCCAATTTCATATTAATGAGCTTGATGACACAAGGCAGGGATTAGCAACCCTATAAAACTCAAGATGGTTTAGGCATTCAGTTTAGTCAACTGTTCTTGTTAAGTAACTATGATGCATATAACATGAGCATATGGACACAGAATACAATCCAGGCACTGTACTGATTGGTAAACATACAAAAACATAAAGGATGTCATATTTAGTCTCTCCACGTTCTCCTGAGTGTATGATACAAAAGCAGAATAAGAAAACTAAGCCAGAGATAATGCTCCTAAGTAGCAGTGATGAGAGTCTCTGATAGGAAGAACTGGTTCCTACACTTGAAAGTAACAGCCTGTGTGCTTGCACGAGCGCAGCTCAAAGTAGAGGGTGCTAGGAGAGAACTTTAAGTACCTTAACATCTTCCAGGTATTCAATGTCTGCAGTACAATATCCATCTTTCATTCCTCTTTTTAAAACCCTAAACCGTTTTCCTCCGACTGTATCAACTACAGACCTTCCATCAGGTAAGAAATGAACATTTCTAATTTGTAACATACAGCCATAATCTGCAAAGCTAAAAGAAAAACTCTGATTAATATCCAAGTTCAAATATACAAATGCAAGTTTTTATCAATTCCTACAAAATTCCAAGGTACACATAGATGTCTTAAGTTCACAAAAATCCTACCTATTTTGTGTATCACTGATACACATCCCAAACTGCTTGGTTCCAGTCTGTATACTTCTTCGAATCATCAACCTGTATCTTGGCTCAAATACATGAAGAGGGCAAGGCACAGTGGGATAGGCCATAGTGCAAACAAATATTGGAACATTCTTGGTCAAGCTGAAGGAAAAGAAGTTTTATTATTATAGAACAAGATATAAAAATGAATCAGTTCTCAAATTACTTTATGTATGTATGTATGTATGTATGTACATATGTATGTATTTATTTTAGGGCAGAGTCTCACTACTAGATCAGACTTGTAGTGATCCGCTTGTTCACAGCCTCCCAAGAGCTGGGATTACAGGCGTGTGTCACTATACCCAGTGCCCCAGGAATGGGGCTGGCATGACCCGCAGGCCCAGTGATCGAATCCCTGGCCCCTGCACCTGCTTGCAGGCACTTTAATCCACCGAGCTATTTGGCCAGCCCCTCTCAAGTGATTTTAATGTTCTGGCAAGAACAAGAACCAACACCCCCTTCAGTAAACTCATGTTGATATAGGATTAATTCTAACAATTCATGATCCTCTTATTTCTAAGTTTGAATTTTGAGACATCAGGTTATTTTACAGAGGTAAGTTCCTTTATAAATTAAAAGAAAATTTATAGTAACTAGTACTGCACATTAACGATGAATTTATTTATTTATTTTTTTAAATTACAGGGTTTTTTTAAAGTTTTTTTATTTATTTATTTTTTTCTTGTTTCAGAACCTTTGTTCGTTTATTCACTCATTTTTATGGCCAGCTCAGCCCGCCTCGAGGGCAGGGCTTGTGCAGCATGTAGTGCCGGGGATTGAACCGCGGTCCCTGAAGCCGCCCAAGCTTTCCCAAGCAGGCGCTTTAGACCATTGAGCCATCCCGCCAGACCCCAACGATGAATTTAAAATATTTTAAAACACTGAAAAAAATTAATAGATTTAATTTAATTTTTTTTTAATTTTTGGTGGAACCAGGGATCAAACTCAGGACCTTGTGCTTGTCAGGCAAGCACTTATTCCACTAGGCTCTCTCCCCAGCCCCTAGTTAATGGATTTTAGGCATAAAAATCTTAGTTACTCTTGGATGATAATAAAAAAAGAAAAAAATGAACTTCTACACATACAATTTTTCTTTTTTTTTAATATTTTGAGACAGGGTTTAACTACACAGTTCAGGTTGGCCTTGAACTCACTTTGCGGCCTAGGTTGGCCTTGAATATGCAGTTATCCTCTTCCCTCAGTCTGAAGTGCTAGGATTACAGGGCTGTGTCACCATGCCCAGCCTAAAAATTCTTCAGTCTTAAGATATTGTCAAACTATCAAAAAACATAACTCAAGGGCCAGGGAGATAGCTCAGTGGACTAACTACCTGCTTAGGCAAGTGCAGGGACTAGGGTTCAAACCCCAGCACCACACACTTCGCTGGGCCATCCCCGGGTGTGCTGAGCCACTGAGACATGGTGTGGTGGTGCATGCCTGTAATGTCAGCACTGGGTAGGCTGAAAACAGGAGGATCACTATAAGTCCAAGCTCTGGGTAGTGAGACCCTGTACCAAATATACCCCCCCCCCACACACACACGATGTTTTTTCCAGGTAATTTTTCACTAGCAGGTTGGTAGATGGTAATAGAAGAATAAAAGCAATGTCCAGTTTTGGCAAAGAGTATGGAAACACTGACAGTATGGAAGCAGTTTGAAATAGTACAAGTGGGCTCAAGAAGCATTTGGTATGACAAATTGGAAATTTTATTTTTGATAGATGTTCGTAGAATCAAAAGGTTTCCCTTTAAATATAATTCTAATGGATAGTCACAGTAGTATTGTGGACAGCAGTCTAAATTTGAAAACAAAGAGAGATGAGTAAAGTATGCTATATCTCTAAAATAGAGTATCATGTTTTCCATTAAATGGTGACACATATGGCACTAATTAAAAAATAACTGCATTATTAAATAAATATTAATCAGAAGGTTGTAGAACAAATTGTATAATATGTTCCCATCTTATTTAAAATGTATCTTACAGACAGTATTAAGGCTGGAATATATGCCAAAATACCAATGGTAATTTCTTTTACACAATACAGCCTTTCTTCTGCTCATTTTTTAGTTTTAAAATTACTATGAATTAGTTATGTAAATATAGTACTTAACAAAACCTTTCAAATGTCTTCCAACAACTCAGAAGCAGCAGGTTACCCCTGGCCTCTCTCCATCACATTCAGCTCTGCCTGGCCCTTCTATTCTGCTGTGGACCTTCTGGTTCTATTACTGTCCCTAAGATTTCAGAGGTCTAAGAACAGCTTTTTAAATCCCCACTTTTCAAGACTGATCAAAAAGGCTCATAGCCCTCATATCAGAATATTTTCTATCAGAAAACCCACACACTGAAATATCAGTTCCACAGACAGTCACACTACTCTCAATTCTGTCAACAAAAGACTGGGCAGCTTTCTCCTACTGGTGGTCACTGGCTTCCTGCTGACATCGGATGGGCATACATTGGAAAAGAAGTCTACAGGCATAGCTGATTATTTGTAATCAAGTATGATGTAGAAAATGTTCAATTTATGTTTTGAAAAATAATGGGAACAAAAAATTAAATAGTACAAGATTTTATAATGCTGTCTTATATTGTGTTTGGCTAAAAGATAGTGAAGGAAACAATGTAAGTTAAAAACCTGTTAAAGAAATTCAGAAACCCATGTGACTGGTACCTGGGGGAAAGACATTAATGCAAAAGGTGAGAAAATCCCAAGAGAAAAATGCAAAAGGCAAAGAAAGCCAAGCCCAGTGTACCTAGCTTCCTTCAGGCATATGCCCCTCAGGAGTGGCATGTACTACTAAGTCCCAAAGTCCCCTCTGAGTGTTTCACCCATGTTACACTTAGTTCTGCTGTCAGTCAGTACCTTTACTGAGGATTTGCCTCTACTCACTGCTCCAAATTCAGTCTTGCTCCCCATTTTTAAATCTCTAGTTGGCAGAAAACCCTGTGCTACCTAGGTCCATTTACTCTCAACTTTCCCCCTCCTCTGTCATGATACATGACAGCTGCTGTCACCATCTGCATTACTGTCACTTGCTCAGTTCTCTACCCCATTCCACCACCTGATGACACTGCAGAAGTTCTTGCCCTAGCTTAGAAACTGTCAACTCAACCAGTTGAACAACTGGATACTACCAAACGAACTCTTAAAAAATTTGTCTGCTAAGAACAAGGGAAGCTAACCAATTGTTTTAAAATATATCTTTGCTAGATTAAGTTGAACTGAAGACCAGCTTACTGTGGGAAGGTTTCTCTTTATTATTTTCAGCGGTTGTAGTTCAGTTTAAGTTAATTTTCATGAGAAGAGACTTACTGTGAGAGTTCAGCAGTTTCTTCATCATATATTTTTTTTCTCTCAGAGAGCTCATCAGGCAGATACTTCACTATTAATTCTTCCAATAGTTGTGTGACACAGTACCTCCTATCTGCTAGATACTAAAAAATAATATTATTTTACATTCTAGTAGTAGTTTTTCCTATAGTATAAAACAGGCAAAACAGTTTAACTGATATATGAAAGCCTTTATTCATACTTACACAGTCGATTCTGAATAAGTTTAATTAGTGAGGGGGAACATTAGAATGATGATACTATTCAAGCCAGTCTGTCTGAAGTTTTGCTCAAGAGCATAAAAGATAGGTGCAACTTGAACCAAGCACTGTAGATGAAAATATATCTTGCTATAATCAAAATTCCTTGTATCAGTAGGCAGCCCTGCTCCTACCATTTCCCACATCAAAGGCTATTTACACCTGACATTTCCTGGTACTGAAGCTATCATTCTAATTGAGAAACAAAAAGAAGGTAACAATAAAGAAAATAACGCATTTTCTTGATGTAAGAAAATCAGAACAATCTGTTTGGTCCACATTTTCAGGGGCAACTCTCTAACCAAGTTTTCCTTTCATTGCCACTTACCAGCACTTAGTCCCACAAATGCACTGCTTTTCCTTTATGATCCACCCCTCATGCACAAAAATGCTACACTTGTGCTATTCCTTAAGTCTTCTTAAAAACTGCCATCCTGTGTTTCTGTTATTCTCTATTTCAGCAGATGAAAGTTCTGCGTCTCATTCCTGTCTATAAAATGTCCGAAGGTCTGGCTCCAATTTTACCTTTCAAGATGAACCCTTCCCCAGCTGTTGCTCTGTCACACTAAGACTTCATATTTTATTGCCTTTACCACATAAGAGACACTTATTGTCCCTGTACTATTCATGCATGAATACGAGTATTATATGATCTCTATAGTTAAAACTGGAAATTACTCAGGACCAGGTCAGAGTGAAGGCACAAAAAATATCCAACGTATATTAAAAACAAGTAGTGAGAAAAAACTCTCGGGAGATAATCACAAGACAAAGAGAAGCCATCTATTAACCTGTAGCTCAAGAATAAGAGTTCTGTCAATATCCAATGAAGAGTAGCCCAGAAAATGTAAGAGTATAAGAAAGTGGTTATGAAGGCTGTTTTCAAACCTTAAAAGAGTCACTGTGTGTCACACTACAGACTGCTGAACACCACCCCAGAAACTCAGAGGAAGTAGACGTGGACTGGGGTCTGCAAATTTTGTATTTCTAACAAATGCTACTAGTGAGGGAATATATTTTAAAAATCATCAGGCTATACAGATTTGAGAAATGTACTCTTCAGAAGAGTATACAGAGTGTATATAGGAAAGAGTTATCATAAGTTTGATCAAATTACAGACATTAAAAAGCAGTCCTCCAGCTGGGCGTGGTGGCGCACACCTATAATCCCAGCACTTGGGAGGCTGAGGCAGGAGGATCGCTGCGAGTTCAAGACCAGCCTGGGCTACAAAAGTGAGTTCAAGGCCAGCCAGAACTTCATAGTGAAACCCTGTCTCAAAAAGACAAAAAAAAAAAAAAAAAAAAAAAAAAAAAAAAAAAAAAAAAAAAAAAAAAAAAAAAAAAAAAAAAAAAAAAAAAAAAAAAAAAAAAAAAAAAAAAAAAAAAAAAAAAAAGCAGTCCTCCAATGATTTTCTATTAAATACTTGGAAATTTAATGCCCATACAATTACAGTTGGGGAAATATGACTTCTTTTACACTACTGACAGGAGTCTAAATCTGTCTAACATTTTAGGATTAAAGGTAGGTAAAAGAGTAGCCAATCTGACAACTCAATTTAAGAGCTTTATAGATAGCTTCCGATATAGTAATTTACCTCCCAAGACTTTAACCAAAAGAAATAATAAAAGACACATATAGTCATTAATTTGAAATGATCACAAAAGCATTAAAAATGAATAGTATATGTAAAACAATAGGGAAATGTTAAATCACTGTAGTATTATAGTGGTGTAAAATACTTAAAAGGAAAAAGTGAATAAAATAAAATGACAAGTAGGAAAAATGTAAAACTATAGAGCATACTAATATTTTCAAATATATTATAAATATTTAGAATTTACATTTTATAGTGTTTCAAACTGCACATAAGATAGCATTTTTAAATAGTATATTTTCAAATAATAGACTTAATATATTTTTCTTCAAACTCTGAACATTTTTAACTTTTATTTATTTTAATTTTTATTTTTTCTTGTTTCAGAACTTTTGTTTGCTTGTTTATTTTATTTTTATGGCCAGCTCAGCCTGCCCTGAGGGCAGGGCTGGCACAGCATGTGATGCTGGGGATTAAACCGCGGTCCTTGCAGCCACCTGCAGGTGCTTTAGACCACTGAGCCATCCTGCCAGGCCCATAAACTCTGAACATTTTTAAGACTAAAAAGGAAGGCAATAAAGCTAATTTGAACAACTAAAAAAGCATCACTATATGTGAAAATACCCCAAAATGCTGGAAACATAGCATGCCTAGAGTGCATGATCTGCAAGCAATCAACATTAGTTGAGAAAGTGACTATCAAACTCTTTCATAGCTGCAGACATTTTTGTACTTGTTTTTGTTTTATGTAGCACATTGGTGTGTGTGTGTGTGACAACATGCCAAATATGATACCCCTAAACTATACATTATCTATAGAGTTGTATTCTCTCTATAAAAAATAACTGTTAAAATAGCTTTATTAATCTTGTATTCTATTTGGATGACCTTTCTATAAACAATATGCATCCATCACAGACAGCATCACTTTCCCCTTCAGAACTTCCACTGCAGGTGTCATTCAGCATTGCAGGGGTTGGCAGCACCCTGGCTGATCTCCACACACTCAAGCATGATTGGAGAGAATGTTGTCCTCCCTCAGGATCAGGAGGCACCACTGAGATCTAGGGATTTCTTTGTCACAGGTTATTACAGCTGATTGCTGACTGCAAGAAGGGCTTCTTCTAGGGCCAGCCAGATATCTCAGCGGACTAAAGCACCTGCTTAGGCAGACATAGGAACCAGGGTTTGATCCCAGGCTTGCTGTGCTGGTCCTGTTCCCAGAGCACATTGAACCAGGACTAAGAAGGGCCTGGTAGTGTACACCTATAATCCCAGTGCCTGGGAGGCTGAAAACAGGAGAATCACTACCAGTCTGATCTATGTAGTGAGACCCTGGAGATCCTATACTAAATATAAAAATTTAAAAAAAAAAAAAATCTCTTCTCTCCCTGTGAATCTATCATTTCCAGGGCTAACATATTCAGTGTGGTAACCACTAGTTGTCTGTGCCTACCTCAATTTAAATTAAATGAAATTAAAGCCAGTTTCTGAGTAACCTAGCTACAATTCAAGGGCTTGAGCAGTCATATACAGTGACTACCATATCAGAGAACAGAGATCAAGCATCTCCATCAGTGCAGGAAGTCCTACTGAATAGCAACATAGATGCTGAAGCTGGAAGAGGCCTCAACTCAGACCCACTACTGTGAACAGGAGGCACTGCAGAGGGTTTCCCCAACATTTCAATGTGAAAATAGAAGCTACTCCTGACTAGGTAACTGAGCATAACCCTTCTTATTAAAAAATTTGGTAGAAAGAGAAACGGATTTGGTCTCTAGTACTTATCTTTTTTCTGCTATTTTCTCAATTTTACTTTTTTTTCAATATTGGTGTATAGATAAAATATCAGCCTTCATAATTTAACTCATTCTGAACATGGTAATTATTATTTCTATGACTAAAAAGAAATCATGTTGACAAACTTAAAACCAACAGATACCGAATACAATATTTACCTCTTTTAAGCTTTCTTTGCAAAGGGGACAATATGGTGCATGATCTAAACAGCGCTCAAGACAATTCTTACAGAATGAATGTCCACAAGGCGTTGTCACTGGCTCAAAAAACAATCTGAAATCAACCAAAATACTTGTTAGTTTTCAAATTAAGCCATCCACTGGAAAAGCTTTGATTAGTAATGGAACCACGACACTAATTTCTACTTAGTGGAGGAAGAGGCCGGCTGGTGGGGAGCAGAGATGGGAAGGGGCACTGCTAAGAATATGAAACTCTCTTGAACCTTTTCAAAGTTCTCAGTTGACAAATGTATCTAGCCCAGGGCCTGGATTATTACAACAGCCATCCGGTATACCTGCCTACTCAGCACTTGAAATGCAGCAGACTGAGACATGCAGCAAAGGTAAAAACATAACAAATTTCAAGAACTTAGTACAAAATAAATAATATGAAATATGTCACCGATAATTAATTTACTCTTAACCACCAGACTCCCACTTTATCAACTTGATCCTTTTAACTGGAGTATAAAATCCTTAGTATAATAAAATTCATAAAAAGAACAATGTAATTGCTACTGCTGAACCTCGAAAGAACTACTAGGCTTAATAATAGATATAATTCTCAAGGCAGAAAGACTGATTTATAATTATTTCCTGGAACATGGCACTTTTGCATTCCCTAGAAACATTAGATTTATAGGTACTTGATAAATCATCTGGCCTAATTCTCATACTTCAAGGATTAAACCAAGGCTAAGAATTAAGACTTGATCAGGAACATAGCTGGCTACCCCAGCCTAACTGACCAGCCCTAGACCTCCTAACTCTTTAAGAATTCTTAATCCTACCTTAACTTATGTAAGTGAGAAATGTTCTTTCAAAATCATAGGTATACTACATAATGGAAAGCCTTATCCAGTGATACTGTAACAGATTTGATTAGTACATATAATGCTGAACTGAACACAGAAAAAGGTTTATGATTAACATAAACAAGACACTTACATATAAAGTAATTAGAATTCTTACCCAAATCTAAAACCATAGATGCAACTAAGTTTTAACAATAATACCTATATGATAGCATTTTCCAACTCCCCAGATTATGTTTATTTTATAAGCCACTAGAGTCTCACAACACAGCAATACAGGCTCTGCAAATATTAACCCTATTTTCTAAACAAGAAAAACTGAGGTTCAGAGATTGATATTTTTCTAAGGCAGTAGAACATAAGTCTAGAATCCACATCCATATCTTTTGTTATTTAGGCCAGTATGCTGTTACTTTACATTACTTGTTGTTAATTTATCTGTGCTACATTATATTTATTTATTTAGTGCTACATTATATTTAAAAAAGCTTACTTTCTATAAGATTTTATAGGCTTACCTCATGCACAGAGAACATTCAAAGTCTGATACATCTATTAATTCTTCAGGGACATCACCATAAGCAAATGAAAACAAACAGACTTCATTGGGATTTTCTAGTCAAACAAATATAGATAGGGGTTTCTTCGTTAGGAAAAAGCTCAAAGATCACTCTGTATAAATAAATTTATATTATGCAACAGTAAAATATAACTTTTACCTCCTTGTTTTTTAAGTTTATTTCTTCCATCTTGATTCACAGTCACATCTTGCTCTAAGAGAGACAACTTTCTTTTCAGCAGAACACCTTTATCCTGAGCAGAGAGTAAAGGTTCCGAGGACACCCTTTTTAGACAGTCCTCTCTGACAGGACTTTCCGTGAAACTGATAGCCTGTGTGGACTGAGCACGGTTCAAGCTTCCTTTAACAGCCTCTGAAGGATCCTCTGGTACCTCTTCAGTCTACAGAAATACAAAAAACAAACATAAGCCTGGTTTTCACTATTCTTTATTTCTCTAACCAAGAATCAAACTGAAATAAAATACCAGTGTCTCATAATATTCTTTTTTTTTTTGTGGGACCAGGGTTTGAACTCACGAACTGCACTTGCCAGGCAGGCATTTGTGCCACAGAGCTATCTCCCCAGCCCCAATAATATTCATTTTTATGTTCACTTAATAGCATTCACTTTCAATTTCAAAACCCCAGTGTTTCTTTGCCTATATGTACAATGTACTGGATATCAAGCTGATTTATGTAATAATGAACTTTAGAATAACCACGCTAATATGGTTGTTCATACACTGAATAAACTAAAATAAATATTTTATGTATTCTAAGTGACTAAAATTGTTCTGACATTTAAGTGACATAACAGTGTTATTAATAAGCAAATATTTTACATAAAATGTTTTAGCATAAATGAAGGACTGTAGACAACTTATTTTAAAACAATTCGGGCATAAGCATTTAGATAGGTCCTAATGGTTGGAACTTGGAAAGTAAAGATTTAAATTTATAAAGACACAGATGTCCCAAAATCATGATGACGTTGTCTTACCCCTTACCTGCTTTGAAGTAGGCTCACTGGGAGAGTGGTGCTCATGCATTATTGAAGGAAAACCCAAAGGTTTGCTTTTAATGCATGGTAGCGGACTCCAAGAGGATTCTTTTAGGCCTTCTTTTAAGTGTTCAGGTGATAATAAATCACATAAAATCTGCATAAGTATAAAAATAATGAAAGATATATATATATATATATAGCATGTGGCCAGAAATACAATTTAAATGTACTCAATATTTAGGAATTTTTAGAAAGTCTGTAGCAGAAAGTCTTATGAAACCAACATGGACCATGATAGGAGAGGTCAAATCATACCATAACAACAACAACAACAAAAAACTGAATTTTGAGAAATATGGAGTGACCTGAGAAGGTATCAAAAATAGTCCATTTTTTAACATAAAAGTTGTAGAGTCTTTCTTCTTTCTTTCCTTTCTCTCTCTCTCTCTCTCTCTCTCTTTCTTTCTTTCTTTCTTTCTTGTAGAAAATATGTGCCTCTAACTATTATTATCCCTATCCTGTCAACTGTCATGATTCACACCAGTGTCTATTTTCAGGTTAGACTAGAATGCTGGAATATTTATATGAACTAAAGAACTTGGATAATAAACTACAAAATTCTAAAATTTCCTATATTTACACCAAATTTAGTTCTTCACTGAACAACTAACCTGTGTGGCAGCACTTGGTAAGAAGCACTAAATAGCACCTTCCCTATAATATCCAGGAATTAAACAGAGACAGTCATAAATCAAAGCTTTACATGCTTATGTAAGAAATCTTATCTAAAATTTTCAAAGAAACTAAAAGAGAAGCTGGGCATGGCAGTGTACACCTGTAATCCTAACATGTGGAAGGCTAAGGCAGGAGAGTCACTGAGAACTCAAGGCAAGTCACAGCTATATAGTGAGACCTTGTCTTGAAAAACAAACAAAAGGGATCTGATTATTTTCCCTCTAGGCAGCCAAAAAGCTGCACTTATGTGTATATCAGAACGAACATACATACATACACACATACATACATTTATTTATTTATTTATTTATTTATTTATTTATTTATCATGTACTTAGTACAGGGTCTGCAGAGTCTCACCACACAGCTTGGACTTCTACTGATCTTCCTGTTTTAGGCTTTCCAAGTGCTGGGATTATAGGCACAGGTCACCATGCCCACCTCAGCACACCCTGGGGGCAGGGCCATCATGGCATGTGGTGCCAGGGAGGGATCCCTGGTCCCTATGTCTGCCTAAGCAGGCACTTTAGTCCACTAGGCTATCTGGCCGGGCCTAGAACATTTCTGAAAGTTCGTATTTGGAGATTCAGTTTTTCAGCTCTATCTTCTCTCCAACACATAGAAATAAGAATAATTTGCAAAAGCATACATGAAAATATAAAAAGTGTAAATAAAAATATATATTCTTAGTAAATGTTCAAGTAATATGCTACTGAATAAATATTTAGGGCCTGGAATGTAGCTCAGTGGTAAAACACCTAGGGTGTGTATGGCTCGATCCTTAGTACCATAAAAGATAAAGATAGGAATAAAGTAATATTTAAAGGCGGTAGGCCTTCTTACATGTCCTATGATATATAAATGTATTAAACACACAATAACTCTAGAACACAGCAACTCCACTCCTAAGTATTTGGCAAGCAGGAGTAAAAATACATGGGTACAAAATGACTTGTACAAAAATATACATAGTAAGCTCATTCACTGCAATAAAAAACAAAACAAAAAAACCTGGAAACAATCCAAATGAAAATCACCACTACTGAATACTGTAAAATGATGTATGACTTAACAAACTACATGGCCAATAATAGAAAAGAGAAACATTTCTAGATGTATCACAAAATAGTAAACCAAGATAAAAAGAAAGCCAAAGGATACATTGTATTACTCCATTCATATAAAAATGTCAGAATAAGTCAAACTTCCTATAGTGACAGAAATCTGAATATAATAGAAATCTCTACAGCAACACAGAATGGAGTATTTATTGGTGAGATAAAAGGATTTTCTAGAGTGGTAGAAACATTCCTTATTTTGACTGGGTGCTATCACACTGCTGTATACATTTCTCAAAACTGCTTACATAAACTTTTACTAAACTATAAAATACATGTTTTATTTTGTGTTTATGTGTTTGATGTACACGTTCCACAGGGTCTCACTACACAGGTCAGATTTGTAGTGATCCTGCTGATTTCAGCCTCCCAAGTGCTGGAATTATGGGCATGAGCCACCATACCCAGTCTGAAAAAACTTCTTTAACCCAGTTTAACTAGTATTTCCTCTGAAGTCAGGGAATTCCTTTCTCTTTCTTTTCTCTCCTTTCCTCATCTTTTTAAAATAGCTACTAACATACTACAAAAAGAACTATGGAAAGTGATACATGGAGCACTGAGAAAAGAGGCGAAACATGAGGATTGAGGCAATATTATTAACAATCATTGAGAGTAAGCAAAGTTTAGAGCTGAAGTAAAAGGCAATCAGGTCAGTAAAGATTCCTGAACAGGAACATCATGCCACCATTGTTTATGTTGGGTCCCCTTTTTTGGAAATGCTTAGGACCAGAAGTGGCCCTTTTGTTGTTGTTGATTGTTATTATGGTTATCTGCATGAATATAACAAGATGTCTTAGGGATAGCCCCCAGGTTTACATACAACATTTGTTTCATATATACCTTACAAACATAGTCTGGTAATAATTTTTTTTTTTTTGTATTTTAGGGAAGAGTCTACAGGATGTTCAGGGTCTCACTACTAGACTGAACCCATAGTGATCCACTTGTTTACATCCCAAGTGCTGGGATTACTGGCATATGTCACCATGCCCAGTCTCAATTGCCATCTCAGCACACCTTAGGGAAAGAGCTGGCATGGCAGTCCTGTGGATTGAACCTCTGGCCCCTGTGCCTGCTTGCAGGTGCTTTAATTCACGAAGCTAGTTAGCTGGCCCTTCATGGTCTAATAATTTATGCAGTACTTTTACTGTTTTTATGTTTTGACTATGACCTATCACAAGGGGAAATATTCTATTCATGATGCTCAGAAAGTTTCAGATTTTATAGCATTTCAATTTCCAAATTAGGATGGTTAGTCTGTATTAGGAACTATCTAACTTAACAAAAAAAAAAAAAAAAAAAAAAAAAAAAAAAAAAAAAAAAAAAAAAAAAAAAAAAAAAAAAAAAAAAAAAAAAAAAAAAAAAAAAAAAAAACTGAGGATATTCAGTGTGTATTAGAGGACATCTAAATTAAGCAAATCTGTGACTGAAACGTTTCGATTTCACCAAGAACTCAATATACTAAATGTATGGATCTGAAAATCACTTGTCAAATTAACACAGGGACAGATGGTGATCACGGAGGGCAGAGGAACCCAGCTAAAGTAAAGTACATTAATCAACCTAGTTCTACCCGGAAATCTTCCACTAGCTCACCTCCAGATTCTGCTTCTGTGGTTGAAAACTGGATGGCAAAAGCAAGGTGAGCAGAGCAGGGAAAGATCCCAGGTATGGGCAGACACAGCACTAGAGTGGCCTCAGATACAGTCCAAGGTAATTCAACCTTCATGTTCTGGGACTGCATGAACTAAGTGAATCTAACTAAAAACTGGCATTATACAAAGAAACATTCACAGAACCCCAAATGTTATCTAAGAAAGAGCTATCCATTTCTCTCCCCATAGGGGCCAAGATCATACTACGGAGGAAGAAGCAAATGGGGATCATTAGAAAACCACACTGCCCTAAGAGCCTATTGCTTTGCCTTCCTTTTCCATTGGTACTGCTCAGCTCAGACTCCCTGGGCCTACATTTGCTTTCAATAAATTTCTGCTATCACAACCTAGCTTCAGTGCTTTCTTTAGTTCCTTGTTGGCAACACCAAAAATCTATCCCTAGACAGTAAAAAAAAACAAAAAAAGTTGTTCAATTGCTTCTTACATTCCTTTCTAAACTGTCTAATTAGCATTTGAGAAAAAGACCTAGGTCTTTGCCTTGTCTTTGAACTGTTACAGTTGGTAAAAATCTATTACCTTTTCTACTTGTAGCTTTGCAGGTGCAAAATCTTCATCAAGGGCTAAGCACTGAAGAAAGAGTTGTAAGGCATCACCTAAAAAGCCAGCGTCCTGGAGAACCTTTCCTTTCTTGAAGTAGACCTTCAACAAAAGCACACACAAAAGCTTTACAAGCAGAACTGCATAAGACATCATGTTCAAGTAACGGGAAAAAAAGTACTTAATAATATTGATTTGGAAACCGAATGACACCAAGGGGGCCAAGAAATTTTAGAGCTTTATCTACACACTGCCCTGAAAAAGCACTAATGAGTCAATGGGAAAGTGAGAACAAGAAAATGGCTTGATTAAAGTTCCTAGCAAGGTAGAGCCTGTCAAGACCATAAATACCATGTTTTCCTACTTCTCAAAGTCTTAAAAATTTGAAGGAAAAGAGGATATAATATGCAAAATTATACTGACTTCAGGCTGTATTAATTAGGATTTAAATAATTAAAATATGAAAAAGATATTCACCATAGTATCAGGGCTTTATGGTAAACATACTCCATGTCATTAGGATATATATCTTTGGAAAAATATTCCTCAGGAAAGTACTATAGACATAGGGTTTCTTACAAACCCTTTTATTTCTCTCATAATATGAGTTCAAATTCTGTAACAAAAACTGGAACCTCACTAATGGATAAACCAAAATTCACTTTGTGGGTCAATGCAACATACCACCAACTGGTAGGCTTTAGAGCTTCCTTATGTGATTAGAGCGAAAGAAATTTTATAACCCACAAAGCTATTAGCATTAAAAACCATCAGAAGAATCTAAAGAATGTTCAAGTCAAATAGTTTCTTTAGATATTTTTGAAGTGGCTGGGACTACATTTCCAATTATACCACTTCCATAGTAAATTAAGAGGACTCTTTTTCCCTTTCAACAATCTTAAACCAATCCATATACTTTTAATATATACTTGCTTTGTACCACTCAGACCATCATGGGATTTTTTTTTTTTACCATTTTCCTTATTAATGTACATTTTTCAGACCATCTTTATACTGTCCTCAAAGGAACAATATGAACAGAGGGGAAAAAGTCACATAACACTGTAAGCTGTAGCTTCAAGAATTTGTCCAGAAGACAGACTAATGTGTTTTCACAATTTGATATAAAAGAAAATTCATAAACATTGTATGTTCTATGCTTTCATCGAATCTTCTTCAAACTGCAGGAGCAAGGCAACTTTCTTTGCCCACACCTACCGTACATATTTGTTGCCTGTCATCTCAATGCTATTAGAAGGCCGCAAAACATTTTCTAGCCAAAAAAGACATAGTTCTTTCTACTAATATGCCGTCAGTGAAATCCATTTGAAATCCAGCTCACAATATGGTAAACTGTAAATATTTTGTGTACTAGTATCTTTGTTTTTTCCCATGAATTCACCTTGTTCTATGGATTAGGAACGAGGTTTTTTTTTCAATGATCTAAAAAACTAATCAGATGACATCATTATCTACTCAAAATACTGACCCTAGATTTCTAGAATGCTATATATGTTGTTTAAGACAACCATCCACTTTGTTAAAACCTGTAACCACAACCAAAGTTTCCTATAACTGATATCTTAAAATTCATGCAATTTACAGACAAAATTTTACCTCAGGCCAATGTGGAAGTTCAAAGAGAACTGCATTTAAATCTTCAATGGCTGCTTTAAATTCCTGAAGACCAGCGTAAGATTCTGCTCGGTAAATTTTCAGAGTCAGGTCCCTGGGCTCTGAAATAATATTTTGCAAGAATACAATTATTTGAGATTATATAACTCACAAAATATTGCCATAATACGTTAAGAAATGAGTTGATTTCAGAGAGTTAGTAGTCTACTTAAAGTTTATAAACTAAGAACAGATATGTACAACCCTTTTACATGTTGAATCTTACCTAGAAGTTTTACCAAACTAGGAAAAGCAGAATATTTTACTGGAAGGAACTACTGTTTTTAAGAATACCATAACTGTTCCAGCCCCGACCCGGTGCTAGCGAGGCCCACGCGCCTGCCGCGGGTAAGCTGCCTCAGCCCCTCTGCCCCTCCTCTGTGTTACTGCAACTAACTTCCTGTTCCAGCCCTGACCCAACCCGCTGCTAGCGAGGCCCATGCGTTGGCTGGGACAGGATCCTTGGCCCGCCTTCCCCTCCATCGCTCCCCCCCCCCCTTTTTTTTTGAACCGCTCCACTCCAAGTTCCACCACCAAACCCATCAAACATCTTGTCTGGCAACCGATCTGGTCCACGAGCCTACCAGGACTACTCAATCTCAAAGCTCCACCTCCACCTACAGATGACATCCGCCCGGATTCACAGAACCTAGCAGCCAGAGCTCCAGCACAGAGTCAGGAACCTCTGTGGAGGAACCAGCTTGGAGTCTCCAGACCAAACGCCGATAGACACAGCATAACGCCACCAAAGTGCACAGGCCGCTTTCATACAAAATGATAACAACAAGGAGTAGGATGCAATCTCAGGGCCAGTGCCCACCCACACCAAATACAGAAGACACTATCATGGAAGAAAATAGGAACCATACAGATGACACCTCTGAATTGGTAACATCTGAGGCAGACGCACAAGTGCAGAAACTTATAGAGCAACTGAGACCAGAGATAACATCGGAAGTAAAAAAAGAAATACATGAAGTGGAAAAACGGCTGGAGAAACGTATAGAGGACATCAGAGCAGAAATAATATCTAACGTTGACAAAGACATGCCTAAATCAATAGCATCCCAAGTAGGGAAACAACTACACAAAACTAGAAAGGAGAACAGAACAGAAATAATCTCTGTATTAGAGAGAAAAAGGATATCCATAATGACAGACTTCAATACTATTAAAGAAGACATCGATAAAAAATTAGAGGAGAATAGAAAAATGATGGACTCCCTGACGCAGCAATATAGAAAACACATAGATCGCATGAAAGTTTCAAAGAGATACACAAGAAAATAAAACCTCGATCACAAGTTGGCAGAGCCGAATGAACGAAAATGAAGATAGAGTTTCCAACCTTGAAGACACAGTTGCAGCCAGTGAAAGAGTAAGAAAGGACCTTTTAAAAACAACCAGAATGCAGGCAAAAATAATTCATCATCTGCAAGACGATGCAAAAATGAACAACGTGAGATTAATGGGAATCAATGAGAAAGAAGGAGTCAATACAAATGATATAAAAAGAATATGGGCAGAAGTAATAGCTGAAAACTTCCCAAACCTGAGAAAACAATCAGACATTCAGATAACTGAAGCCTACAGAACCCCAAATAACATCAACCCAACTAAAAACACGCCAAGACATATAATAGTCAAGATACCAGAAATCCAGCTGAAGAATAATATACTAAAAGCTGCTAGACAAAAGAAACAGGTCACATTTAAAGGAAAACCCATCCGAATAACAGCAGATTTCTCTTCACACACCATGAAAGCAAGAAGAGCATGGAGCAGAGTGCTTCAAGTCCTCCATGAAAACAATTTTCAGCCCAGACTATTGTACCCGGCAAAACTCTCCTTCAAGTATGAGGGAGAAGTGAAATATTTCCATAACAAAGAACA